>PVNU02000890.1:0-29780 GCA_003013855.2 Liriodendron chinense
CCCACCTTTGATGTGGACCATCCATCAGGTAGGGCCTACTTGATGTGGATCATCCATCATATGGGGCCACACTTTGATGCAGGCCATCCATCATGTGGGGCTCACCTTTGATGTGACTATGCATTATGTGGCCCCACCTTTGATGTGGACCATTCATCATGTGAGGCCCACCTTTAATATGTATCATTCATCATGTGAGCCTACCTCGAAGAGATTATAAAAAGAAGAGAAGAGGGTAAGATGGGAATTACTTGGAAAGTTTAAGGACGAACTTGTTAAAAATTAGTCCAAAATGTATACCCGTTTAAGCCAAATAAGCTCTGTTTTCAAAAGTAACCCCTCCCCAACTTATAAAATTGAAGCTTATTTACTACTTTCTAAACAATAATCACTTTGATTAGACTTTTACCAAAAAGATTAAAAGCTTTTTTTTTATTTAAATAAGCCAGTAAGCTCTTATTTGTAAAGATACAAAACAACCCCTTATATCTTTTATTAATCAAAGGGTTCTTTGAAGCTGATATACAGAAGTTTGAGATGTTAAGATATCACCTAAGTAGGTTGGTCGAAAACAACCTTTTTTAATGTGTATGTGGCTCAATAGTGATGATGGAGGTATCTTACAACTTCTTGGCTCCGACACCATGATCCTCCTTCAACCATAGTAGCCCTAATCTCTTCAATATGCCCTTCAATATTGCTTGGTTGGTCAAGTTCGCGCATAAATTGAGTACTAATGTAAATACCATATTACATTCTACTCTTAACAGTGGCAATTTCCTGAATGTAATTGTGGTTTTCCTTGTTTTTCTTGGGCGTCCACATTCTTCTAGCCGGTAGCTTGATGAAAATCGGCATCTTCTTCTAATATTTTTAAATTTGCCAATATTTCTCTATAACTAAACCTTCCTCGTAGGAGTCTTAGTCGCTTAAGGCGTCCTCCGATAGATTATCATTCCAAGTTTTTTTGATCGATTTCGGCCTGGCTTGGTCGGTCTACATAGTATGTCAAGACGGAACATTTGTATTGATATTTGCTCTTAACCAAGGTTAAGCACCCTTACCCGAGTCCAATTTCTACCAAGCAGTTGTATGCCATCTGTTGTTGGCCTTACTAGACCAGTAGACCTTTGATTTTCGATGATTCTCCTCACTGCTAGCGACGCTTTTTAATATAGTCATCTAGAGCATTCTTCTGCATGAAGCCATGTGGATTCATCTTTGAATTTAAGGCTTGATAATTTTGAATCGTGTTGTTGCCATGCACGTTCACCTGTTTCCACGGTGCATGATAAACTTTTGTTGATTCTCGTCATCGGATATCTTCATGCACCCTTCACATAGTCTGTTTTCAGTAACAACAGTCTTATTCTACTGACTTTGTTGCTCAACCGTCTTTCCTTTAGCTTCGACATTCCACTAGTTTGTTTTAGCCGATGTAAGTGTGGTTGTCCTGTCTTTGTTGCAAGGTCATACCTTCTCTCTAGGAGTGGTCATCTTCTTAGATTAGTGAAATTATATTGATTTCGATAGAAGACAAAAAAGGATCGATGTCTACTATCTTTTTCTTCTTAGGGAATTTCAACATCCATGAATCAATGTTATCTTGGATAACATTCCCGAAATAACACAATTCATGGTAGAGTGACAAACGAGATTCATGCCAGTACTTACAATATTTAATTTTCTTTAATTCTTCTTTCGTAGGTATTCTCTACCTCGACAATTTTCATAAATTTTTCAGTCAAAACAAGATTGAAAATCTCATCAGCCTTTGTTATATCAAAAGAGAAATGTTTGTCACATTCCAACAATTCTTTGGTAGCGTCTAAATTTTGAGTAGAAGTTTCGTCATAAGTTTTTATGCCATACAAATAAAAGGTTCTTAAAGTTTATTTTGGCCATTATTTTCTCATAATTTGAGTCATGGTAATATATTCCTAGTGATGAGGTCTTTCGTGGATTTCTTCTCATTTAAGCCATTCGTATCTAGTCACCCTTGTAAATAGATCGACCAAATATTTGAAATCCATTCCTTCAAATTTCTTTCAAAGTTCAATGCCCAGCTCTTCAATGGCCAGTTTGAACGAACTGAGCCGTCTGATATGAAAACTCATAGTTATTTCTTGCTCTTTTGAACCGAGAAATATAGCCCTCCACTAATACACCAGGGTAATTGTCGTGGGTAAGATAGGTCGGCCAAAGATAGTTCGGGTTCAATTTGAAAGAACTAAGAATGAAACATTCCTTCCATCTCTTGCCAGTTATGTACTGAATTTAGCGGCAGACCTATATACTATGAAAAAGCAATATCAGTTAATGAATTTGGAAACCATTTCAGCTTCACGCATTCATTGGTTGAAAATTCACCACACTACATGATAAAAACAACCAATATGTTCTACAGTCAATTGGCATGTTTCTTCAGAAAACATAGTAAAATTCAGTATTTTATAGCCTCTTGGTACCTCAGTGAGTCAGTCGACCCAATTTGTGTAAGGCTTATGATACGTTGGCCGATTAGTTTGTTGGTCATGTCGTGATCGACGACTTCTTGCATTAGGCTAGTTGATCAATTCTTCCTGGCCCTATTTGCGGAGGCAAGTAGCTACCTTGTAGTCTTGGGGTCCTTGGTTTACCATCAAGGAGGGTACACAAAGTGGCCTTGCCCCCCCCCCCACCCCCCCCCCCCCCCCCCCAAGTGTTTCCTTATTAGGCATGACGTGGTCCTCCAAGGGGTATGCAATTATTCCCCTCACATTCATTTTTATCGTTCGGTTGGCCATTACGAGTGCTTCTTCTAACACCTACCTGTTGAGTGCTAAAATGTGTATATTCTAACCCCATTCATCACTACTATGCATGGGTTTCAAGCTTAAAGACTACTTTAATGCATGTTTTTAGATTGTAGGAATGTGAGGGACTTCGCCCAATTAATGACTAAAAAGATCCATTAAGAGCCCTTGGATGAAGACCCAAGGTGGGCCAAAGAAAGAAGAAAGCAGAGAGAGAGGAAGAGAGAATAAAGAAAGAAGAAAAATGAAGGAAAAGAAGGCAAGACTGGTTGGCTAAGAGGACCAAGACCGGTCGTGACCGATCGGCCACCCCCTTACCTATCTGGATATTAAATACAAGAGGGCTGACCGGTCTTGACCGGTCGGCCAGGGCCTGCCCCCTCCACATATACACATTGGACTGTCCATACACAGGCTAGACCGGTCGTGACCGGTTGATTAGCCCAGTCCAACCGGTCTAAACCGGTCGGCCAGAGTAATTTCAGCATGATTTCAGCAGCTTCCTCATGAAGCTCCGATTTTCTAGCGCAAGTGCATAAGTACTACGCAAATCTAAAAGATTCTGAGGCGGTAGAGCCTCTCCACTATAAAAGGGGACCTAGGGATTGTAGCTAAGGTATCCTATAAGAGATCTACGAAGGTGGGAGGCGGCGGAAGTCGGATTCAGAGTTCCACAACTCCCTCTAGTTTGTGTTTTCTAGTTTGTGTTTTCTAGTTTATGTTTTTAATTGCTTTCATGCTTCCATGGATCATGAACGGCTAAACCTCTTAGCTAGGGCTAAGAGGTGAAGCTTGTAGTAAATCTGAGATGCTTTAATTCGTTTTGTTATGGTTTCAAGTTGGATTTATTGAAGAACAATGGTTTATAGAAGTTTGAATAAAGTTGTAAGTAGTTTTCTTAATCTTATGATTGCTCATGGATTTTTTTGAAGAATTGCTTTAGTTCTTAATTATTTTGCATAGTTCTAGACCTTTACGCTCTGAGGAATCGGATTCAATACGCTCTAGACTTGAAATTTTATGTGGAAACTTCAACCAAAGTTCTACCTTTTTATTCTAAGTTCTGAATTCTGTGTTAATTATATATGTGATTTGAATGAAGTTCAAATCATGATCTAGTTATGCTTTGTGACAGAGTTAATGACGATTATGATTGTGATCTTAATCTATTGGAACTAGGATTGACCTATGCAATTGAGTGTGCTCAAGTCCTAACTTAAATTGAGGGAATCATGTAGATAATCACACATATGACAGATTGTATGTTACAACCGCTCTATCATCCGACTAGATAGGATTTGATTTTGATTCTAGTTGTGTAATTAGGAAACCACAGCGAATTATGCATCAAGGATTGCTACAAGTGGATCCTTGAACCCCTAGTGCCTTTTTATATTGATTACATTCACTTTTAGTTTAAGAATTTCTCTATACATTCAATTTTAGAAATCTATTTGGATAACTCTCAATTAGAGAATATTAGAAGTAATTTTGTGAATTCCTAATAAATCCCTGAGAACGATCTCGGTCTCTACCGAATTATTACTACATCGCAACCCTACACTTGGGGAAGTGAACACTACCTAAGGTGGTATGTTTCGTGGTACTTGGCCTTAATCCAATCAAACGTTACTTTGAAGAATCAGTGATTCCCATGGAACATTTATGAAAAGAAGTACCTACATGTTATAGTGAAGCATTTCGAAAAACCTCTCATTGAGAAATCCCAAATCCAATTGACAATGCCAACCTGGGCCCTGATTGTTTGGTTAATTGCTATAAACTTGTATGCATGTTGCCTAATGCCCCAATTACTTGCTATGGGGAGTTATCATAAGATTATGACCGTACCTCCAGGGCCACCGAAGGTACTGGTTCCTCAATTTCAGGATTGGCCTACATCTGAAATGCTTCAGAGGCCTGATGAAGTTCTTGTTCATCAATGTTACCATTATTTCTTGTAGATCAATGGCTAATTCTGTCAAATCACTCAATTAATGATTGCACACTCCTTCCACTAGGCGTGCCAAAATGGTGTTGGTCTTGAATTCGGCCACACGGTATGCATGCGTAGTTTGGAGATGTGTTAGAACTAATTTTTGTCTAATTAAACTGAACGCTTAGAACTCTAGTGTAGAGATAGAGAGGTGTGTATGACCATTCATCTATTCATCCAACTGTCAAGTGTGATTATCAGGCAGTTTACAAAAATTGGGGTTGTTCCTCAAATGAGTCACTTTTCCTTAAAGAATTAAGAACTTTCAAGAGTGTAACAAGTGTGTGGTTGAGCGAATTGTGATAAAAGGAATCAGAAATGGAGTGAATAGATGAAAATGATGTAACTTACCACTAACAGGTATCACCATCCTGGCTGAGAGCAGTGGGGTGCTTAACTGACAACACGTTGATGAGCGAGGAAAGGAAAATGTCAAAACTATAAGCTATAGTCGACCCAGCATATGAGCATAGGTGGACGATTCCTAAACTATGGTCTTCCATCAGATCCGACATGCAGGTGAGATGGAAGGGGATTACAATTATTAGTTGTCACTAAATCGGTCAAGCATGGCTGCAGGGATGAACTGATCTACTACTAGAGACTAAAGATAAGGGTTCCCATGGGATTGGATAAGCAGTGTTGCACTGGATCGATTATTGTTTGTATTGGGTTTGATTGATTGATCGTGGATATCCTCCATGTGTTTTCTTCTGCTATTTATAAACTCCCTAATGAAGTCACACTATAAGAAATTGGTTTTTTACCGACGACCATATTGGTCAATAATACACCTTTTTCATTGGAGAAAAGGATTACTGACAAAATTTATCGTCGCCAGAATCGCCGCCAACAAGACCGTGGGTCAAGAGTATTACCGACGAATTACTTCATCGTCGGTAATTACTAGCTCATTACCGATGAAAAACATCATCGGCAAATCACGTGACTTTTGGTAGCCAAAAAGTAGAAATTTCGTCAGTGAAATTGAATAATACCAACGATATATTTCATTGGTATAAGTATAGCCTGTTTTATTGCCTATGGTTTATTTCGTCGGTAATATTTTATTACTGATGAAATATATCGTTGATATAAGTCCACTGCATTTTATTACAGACAAACAATGTCGTCGGTATAAGTTTATTACAGACGAAATTACTCGTCAGGATAAGTCCACTGAATTTTATTACAGGCGAACATTTTCGTTGGTATAAGTTTATTACCGACAAAATTATTCGTTGGTATAATCCATTGCATTTTATTACAGATGAACATATTCGTCGGTATAAGTTTATTACCGACGAATAATTTCGTTGCTATAAGTCCACTTCATTTTATTACTGACGAAATATTTCGTCGGTAATAGATTCCTACTTCCCGATTCCATTTATTTTCTGTATTCAGGAAAAAATTCCTGATATACACCTATTAAGATACACTTGTTACAGTACATTTTCATTATATCTACATCCACACAAACCCACATCCATCAACAAATCCATAAACACAAACCCCACACAATGAAAATATTAACAAATACATCGAAGTACATCTAATACACAAAATCAAATAAATAGTACAAACATCTAATTATCAATTTGAAGTAAAATAAAAAAAACCAAGAAGATGAAGGCGGAAGTGGTGGGTCATCGGTGTCAAAGCATGCAGTGAGAGCCTGAAACATCTCTTGCATCCGTCACTCATGCTCCACCCGAATTTCCTCGATCCTCCTCTCATGCTCCTCCCATAGTCTCTCCTCCTCTTCCTCCCTACGCCTCTGCTCATCCTCTCTCTGCCTCTCCAGCTGCTCTTTAATCTCATCGACGATGACCCGTAATTGCTGAACCTCTCTCTTTACGATATCAGCTCGGCGTAGGGCGCTCTACCCAATGATGGATCGGCTGGAGCCAGCTCTAGTGGGTGTCACGAGCTTGGCACCATGGCCAAGCCCACGCACATATCCAGAACGGGTGCCAAGCACCTCGCTCAGGATATCTGGCTCACTCTGCTAACTACCATCATAAGTGGGCTGACTGTGTATGGTGTCCATTACCGCCTGTAATGAAAACATAGGAATTTTCATTACGAATGACATTATTATAATTCAATGCAATTAAATTTTATAATGTAAGGATTTTTACCTAATGCTCGCTGGCCCTAGGATGAACCTAAGATCCCGTCGCCTACCAACAGTGAGTTCCTCTGTAAAGGTCTATTGGTCCCCTCTCCTAGCCGGTGACGGAATCTCACTACGCGATTGAAAGGACAGTACAGTAGTATAAATGCATGGAAAGGATATATCATCTTAATAATCACCAGTAATTTCTTAATATGTGGTAACGATGTCGTACAAATGACTTTGAACCAACTACGTGTTTCACTTGTAATTTTTTTCTGTTCGCAGAATTTATTCTACTTCTCTTCTGAACACATTATTCATAATACTATGTTATAAATTACGAATTTAATTGTTACCCTAAGATATCGTAAATATTTAAATATTACCTGAAAAGCCTCAGATGAAAATCTGTCGCAGAGTATCCGCCAGTCGTCTATAGTCACGTGCGGCGGTGCGGATAGTACGGCCTCATCGTGAGTCTTGCACCGCTTGTATTGCGGGTGTAACTTTCTACGGTACTGCTTAAACCGCTCCTTGACTATGTCATTGACAGCGTGGGAAATGTAAAGAACACTCAAATCGAAGATAAATTTATCCTGCAGTTACATAAAGAATAGATTAAGGCAATAAATCTAAGACAAATTTTTTAGTCGGCAAAAGACTTTTTACCGACGATATTATATAACGTCAGTAAAAATAGACTCTCCATCAACGCAAAGGACACCAAGTAACCTTTTGCCAATGAACTATTTGGTTCGACGGGAAAAATTAACTTTACCGACGAAATAATCATCGGGAAAATAGTTTTCACCGACGATACATAATACGTTGGGAAAAGTTTCTAGGCCATCGTTGTAAATGGTGGCGGGACCATATTTGGTCATGGCGGGAAGGATTTGTATCTTTTGCCGATGAAATATTTATTTTGTCCGGGAAAATCATGTTTACCAATGAAATCAATTTTGTCAGAAATAAGTTCGTTGATAAATAACCAATTTCTTGTAGTGTCATGAAAATAATCGTTGCCTATATAGTGATTACGTATACTGCTAATTTCGCATATGGCCTTCCCTGAATGTCTCTTATTTCGTTAGTATTCTTTTACACGTTTTTCAGTGCTAATGTAGCCCTGACGGTTATAAGCCCTTATCCCCAAATCACGTACATTTTGAAGATAGAAAGTGCTCAGAATGTGAAAGATTTTTTGTCTATTACTTCATAGGCAACCCTTATAAAATTTCGGTGAAGGTGCTGAGTCAGAGATTGAGGTCTGTTATTTCTAAAATTATCTCTCCCTATGATCAATTTTCTTTTTTGGAAGGGAGACAAATATTTGATTCAATCCTCATTGCTAATGAATGTTTACGCTCAAAGTCGAAATCCAAGAAAGCAAGTGTATTGTGTAAGTTGGATATAAAAAAAGCTTACAACCATGTCGATTGGTCATTTTTGGATCAAATGATTACTTTTATGGGTTTTGGTTTTAAATGGAGAGCCTGGATAAAATCTTGTATCATGTCCCCCATATTTTTCATTTTGATTAGCGGATCCCCTTTTGGTTATTTCAGGTCTACCAGAGAGCTTCACCAGGGTGATCCTCTCTCCCCTTTTTTATTTGTCATCGTTACTGAAGCTTTGAGTGGCATGATTTCTCGTGGTCAATAGATTGGTCTTTTTACAAGCTTTACTGTGAAAAATTTTGCATTGCCTATTTATCATCTACAATTTGCAAATGATACTCTGCTATTATGTGAAGCATGAGAATCTCAGGTGGTGTTTCTTAGTATGGCTATCACGTGGTATCAGGTATATGAAAATTAATTTGTCTGAGTTCTTCAGGATAAACTTAGACCCAAAGGTTTGTTCTTTACTAACTGAATATTTTGGTTGTAAAATTTCTTCTTTACCCACTACTTACTTGGGTTCATCTTTATGCGTGGGGAAGCCTCCTATTTCCCTTTGGGATAGGATTCTAGAAAGGATGGATTGGAAAATTTTCTCGTGGAAGCTTAACACTCTGTCCTCAGGAGGTAGATTGAATCTTAACAAAGCTTCTCTTTCCAATTTAGCTTCTTTTTTTTTTTTTGTCTCTATTTAGATGTCCCAAATCTATAATTGCAAAGATCGATGGACTTAGAATTTCCTTTGAAAATGTGGGGGGGGGGGGGGGGGGGGGGGGGGGGGGGGGGGGCTAATATCAAAGATTTAGTTATTTTTAATGAAGCCCTTCTGGGTAAATGGGTATGGAGGTTTAGAATTGAGGAAAATGCACTTTGGTGTCAAATCATAGCAGCTAAGTATAAAACAACTCCAACAGGATGGTGGACCAAGTCGTCATCCCTCTATCAAGCCTCCTTCATCTAGAAAGGAATAGTTCAATCTGTAGTTCTTATATTTAACAGGATCTCTTTTTCATTGGGAAAAGGGATGAATATCAGATTTTGGTTAGTTATTTGGTTTGGTAATCAATCTTTGGCCAAACGTTTTCCTGCTCTTTTCAATGTTGCCACTGATATGAATGATCTGGTTGCTGATTGTTTTAGCATTGTAGGTCCCTCTAGATTTTGGTCTCCCAACTTTCGAAGGGACTTAGCTAGTGAAGAGCTTATTGAGCTAATTTGGCTCATTTCTTTCCTGCAGAAGACCCCAACTCCTCTCCCCTCGAAGTCGGACGACTCGATATGCTAGATGCTATTAAAGAAGGGTTTGTTTACAATGCGGTCTTTCTACAACTCTTTAGCTTCATTTACCATCTGTTCACCCTCTTATACTGGCCCGATCTGTTCGTACAAAGTTCCTCTGAAGATTGTTGCTTTCAGTTGGTTGGTTGGGAGGAAAAGGACTCTCACGATAGACAATCTTCGAAAGTGAGGGATGATTTTTCCTAATGTGTGTTTGTTGTGTATGCAAGCTGAAGAAACAATGGATCAAATGTTCATCCATTATTCTTTCACCGGAGACATTTGGTGGAGAGTGCTTAGATTAACAGGTATCTCTTGGGCCATGACAAAATCTATAGATTCTCTCTTTAGTAGATGGCATGTTGAAGATGGAGGAGCGTTGGGAAGAAAGAAGTGGCGAATCATTCTTCTGGCGGTTGTTTGGGTGATTTGGACTGAGCGAAACATTCAATGCTTTAGAAACCCCTCTTTAGTAGCAGGGGTGTTTTCTAGAATATTGGTATAGTTTAGAGATTGGGCTCCCCAAGTCCTTGGTTTTTAGGACTGGCTCGGGGTCTGGTTGGTTTTGTTTTTCGTTCTTCCTTTGCAGTGGTCTATTCTGTCTTATTATTTTTCTTCTTTCTTCCTTTTTAGGGCTTGTTTGATTTTCCTGGGAAATGGAAATACCGTGGAAACAAGTCATTATTACTTCTTTACCCTGTTTGAAATTCGGTGTAATTCCCACCTCGAAAATTGGTCCAAAAGAAGTAGTTTAAAATTATGGGCCCCACCATGATATATATGATATATCCGTATCGTCCATTAGTTTTACGTGAATATTTTAAGACATGAATAAAAAAATGAGGCTGATCCAACATTCAAGTGGCCCACACCATAGGAAACAGTGGCAATAAGAAGCTTTTAACGTAAGTTTTGGATTCCCTTTTTTCTGAGGTGTGGTCCACCTAAGCATTGGATTTGCTTCATTTTTTCGTTCATGCCCTGTGTTCATTTGCCAAAAAAGATGGATGGTGTGGATAAGCCACATACATAACGGTGGGCCCCACCTATATTTCACGTTCTCCTTGATTTTAGCAATATAGAAGTAGACAATCAAATTATACATGGGGAACGGCGTAGGAATTACTCAAGAAATAATCATTATATATTTACATTGCATTTATCTGATAATTGAAAAATCAAACAGGCCCTTTAGGGCCTGTATCTGTTTTTATTTTTAGGTTTTGATGTTGTTTTTCCTGTTCCGTTTGCGATAAAAGTATCACCTTTCAAAAAAAAAAAAAAAAATGGAAATTAAAAGGGTATGGTTAAGAAAGGTATCCTAAAAGCCCACCTCAGCTGCATGTGTTTAATACACGCTATCCACCTGACGGACAGATCGTGTGGGACGCCATGATGCATCTGTGTTATCTACGCCGTCCACCCTTTAGTCAGGTGCGTGGGGCCACTGTGGTGGGCCACGCTGCATGGACAGCATGCAAATGCGCTGCGCCACCATGGGCCATGCCACAAGGACGATGCTTTGCACGATGGACATCAGGGAGGCGGATTAGCTAGTGACCCTGCCACTAGCCAATGGCTAGTGGTCGGTGCTATTTGGGACCCACCATGGGCAGGGAGGCGGATTAGCTAGTGACCCTGCCACTAGCCAATGGCTAGTGGTCGGTGCTATTTGGGACCCACCATGATGTATGTGTTTTCCTTTGGAATGGTCCACCTGAGATTTAGATCTTCCTCGATTTTGGGGTCAAGGCCTAAAATGATGTGGAAAAATGGATGAACGGCATGGATAAAACACATACATCATAGTGTGGCCCACAGAGCACATATCACTAGCTACCTGGCTAGTGGCAGCGTCACTAGCCAAACCACGTCACCCAGGAAAGGAGCAGAAACAAAGCTCAAGTGGGTCCCACCATCAAAGAACAGTGATGATTGAAGGCCTACCGTTAAAAGCTTTGGTGGGGCCCTCCTGTACTGTATATGTTGCCTCTACCTGTCTAGAAGGTCACTTAGACCTGGACGTGGGTAGGGCCCACCAATGGATTAGATTCAAAGCTCAAGTGGTTCCCATCACAAGAAACTGTGATGATTGCACACCTACCGGTGAAACCTTCCCAGTACCCCTTTTGATGTACTTGTTCTATACACCCACCGTTGAAGGCTGTTTGGAGCCCACAGTGATGTATGGATCTCATCCCAGCCGTCCATCCCTTTTGCCAGATCATTTTAGAAGTGGGCCCACCAGGACACAAAATCCAACGATCAAGTGAACCCCACCCAGGATTCAGCGGTGATAATGACACCCACGGCTAAACCATGCTGGGACCACTATGATGTTTAGTTTCCACACCTGGGAGAGGAAGAGGAACCCACCATGTTGTGATTTTGCCATCCCACGTGTTGATGAGGTCACACAGACAGGATGAAGGGAAAGCATGAGTACCAGTTGGAGCAAAACCTTTGTGGGACCCAGCCTGCTTGGGCCCACCGTGATTTATGTGTATGTGCCTTGTCGACGCTATCTGCTAGACAGCGGGACCAGCTGTGATATACTCACCTTAATCATGCGGTGAACGGGACCCACTGTGATGTACGTGTCTTATTCACGCAGTCCATGAGGAGCTCGGATTAGGTACTATTCCGCCTTTGCAGAGCTCAGGACGGGCTAGACGTGGCATGTCAACAGCAGGTTGTGGGCCAACAACCTCTGTTTGCTGTTGTAATGGGTCTCTTCTAGCAATCTGTTCTCCTCCAATACGGACGTACCATCACATACTAACCTATCCGGAGCTGTGCACAAGCAGGGTAATACCTAATCCAAGCTCGTCCATGGCCCCTGCTGTGACTAATGTCTTATTCACACGGTCCATGGGGGCTGTAGTTATGTATGTGTCTTATTGATGCGGTACATGCAATCCCACTTTGTTGGGGCCTGCAGTGATGTATGTCTTATTCACGAGGTCCATGGGACCCACTGTGATTGTGATGCATGTATCTTATTCAGGCAAAGCATGTAGCTAGTGTGACGTTTATTTACCATCTACATTTGATAGGGTTACCCAGAATCAAAGCCGATCTGAAGCTTAGGTGAGCCCGCCATAAGAAACAATGTTGGTTAAACGCCCATCGTTGAAAACCTTTTATGGGCCCACCGAAATGTTTGCTTGTCGTCTAACCTGTTGACGAGGTCACACAGGTCTAGGTGGAGGGAAAATGCAATATTGGCTTGATCCTGACTTCCCATGTAACCCACAGTATATGTATGTGCTGTGAAGCCTGCGAGGCCGTGGAGCACACCGTATTGTGTTCATCTGCACCGTAAGGGCCATAAGACCGTTGGGCCCACCATTTATGGTATGTGTATGGCGTGGGCCCACTATTTAGATAATCGGGTCCAACATGAGTATGTGATGTGCAACCCACCGCCAGGGGTGATGGTTTCCACCTGATAGTTTATTCTGGGCCCATTGTGTGAGGCCCACAAGCCATAAACATGATGCTTATTGTAGTGGTTATGATTTGATGTTTAATCATAAAAATGACGCGTGGACTAGTGGCTTGGTCTAGTGATTATTAAGCCTAGCCTAGTTTATTAGAGCATGTGCTAACTAAGAGCTAAACTGGTCTACTTGAATTTTGTCTACGATGATCAGAGATAATTCTTGCACATGTGAGGAAGCAAGCCTATTCGCCGTATGAGATGTACCTTAAGACGTGCACAGGAATCGATGTTCAAGTACCTTCTTAATGTAATATTAGACTAATGAAATGTGCACTAATGATGTGCACATGAAGACTAATGTCTAAGTATACCAATGTCGCTCATTTAGTTACTGGGATATATTAGTATGATGTACAAGAAATCTCGTTCAAGCAAACTTGTGAAATCCTTACACAGCCTAAATAGACTTGTGTTAAAGAAGTCTAGTGCGATGCAATGACTTCTAGAGGACCTAAAGTGTATGAATACAGATATTCATAAACATATGAATTATGATACTGTGAATTGAGAGTGGACTCGTATTATGGACTATGAATATGTTGTCCCTTGATTTTGATAAATGTTGATTTTAGTAATATATACAAACTTGCCATGTAATGAATGCATTTCAACCCTCACATTAGGATGGTCCACACATTTGCATTTTGATTACCGTGGAGAGTGGTGGACTCATGGAATTGGACTTTTGGACATTACGAGACATCATGGTTATTGTGTCCCTGCACTTTGGACTTTCATCCTCAGCTTGAGTGGGTGGTACAGAGGTATCCCGTTGCCTAGGTTGGGTAGCACAGGACCGGTGGGTGAGTACATGATACCTTATTGACGAGGTTGGGTAGTGGTAGAACCGTTGGCCGGATGGGTGTGTATACAGGTACCCATCACCATGGTCGGGTATTATCAGTACCAGCAAATCAAGTGGGTGAGTACATAGGTATCCCATTATCAAGGTCAGGTGTTACCAATACTATTGAGTCGGGTGGATGAGTAGAGATATATCCCATTGCCGAAGTTGGGTAGTATCAGTACTGATGGACCAGGTGGTTGAGTATAGAGGTACCCAACTGTCGAGGTCGGGTAGTATCAGTATCGACGGGTTAGGTAGTTGAGTAGAGAGGTACCCCACTACTGAGGTCATATAGTATCAATACCAGCGAGCCGAGTGGGTGAATACAAAGGTACCCCACTACTGCGGTCGGGTAGAATTGTTGGGTGCGTTTCACACAAACCTTCGGATCTCGCCCCCCGATACACTAGAATTATGGACTATGCTAATGCAATAATCAAGAATAAACATCAACCACACGACACAAGGAGTTTTTACGTGGAAAACCCTCAAAAGAGGTAAAAACCACGTGACCTGGTCCAGATCAACAATCCACTATCTCAGGACCGATCTCAAGCATACACCGCTTGGATCAGACCTTCTTCACCCACGCAGGGATGGATAAACAACAAGAGAATAGTAAAGGAGGAGTGATCTCACCGATCCTGAGGACGTAGAAGCGCTGAGACGATGGTTGTGCAGAAGAATCCTTCTTCAAGCAACTTCTCCCTTCTACAAGCTTCCCCCCCCCCCCCCCCCCCTCTCCCTCCCTCTCTCTCTCTCTCTCTCTCTCTCTCTCTCTCTCTCTCTCTCTTCTCTTCTCTTTCCCTCTTCCTCTTTTTCTTTCTTTCTCACCTTGGACGTGTAAACCACATAATGGGATGCCCTAATCCCGTTTTAGAACTCTTAAGTACAAAAAACGGAAGAATCAGAACCAAAATAAGAAACTGCGTACAAGCAGTCCGCGCAGGGTCGGGCGCCCGGCAAACCCAAAAAACTTCCAGTGAGAAAAACCAAAGAAACGGACCAATTTCAGGCGCCCGGACCAACATGGTCGGGCACCCGGCCAGGTCATCGGGCGCCCGGTCATATTGACCGTCGGGCGCCCGGCCAAGCCCAAAACAGTCCAGCAGCCAAACATCCATCTGGGAGGAATTTTGGTTGCCCGGCCAGTAAATGGTCCGGGCACCCGACCTCACCCAATTTCAGTTTTCTCTCTCCTCTGTCTGAGGAGGAAAACTCCATCAAATCTCCCCCTTTCCGACTCAGGGGAAATTCGACTTCTTCAAGCCAGGCAGGTTTCTACAAACCTCAAACTTGCCCTTGAGCAAAGCCTTGGTCATCATGTCTGACCCATTATCGTCCGTATAGACCTTCTCAAGCTGTAACACCTTCTGTTCCAAAGTATCCCTGATCCAGTTATATCGAATCTCTATGTGCTTCAACTTGGAATGCTTACTTGGATTCTTGCTCAAGTGTATAACACTTTAGCTATCGCAATAGACCACGTGCTCCTCCTGTTTCAGGCTAAGTTCCTATAGGAACCTCTTCATCCAAAGCATCTCTTTGTATGCTTCTGTGACCGCAATGTACTCGGCCTCTGTCGTCGACAATACTACGACCTTCTGTAGCTTGCTCTGCCAAGAGACCGCTCCCCTGCAAACGTGAACATGAACCTCGATGTAGACTTCCTGAAGTCTATGTCACCTGCCATATTTGCATCTGTGTAGCCTTCTAACACAGGTTTTCCGTCACCATAGCATAGGCTCAACCTGGATGAGCCTCTCAGATACCGCAGTATCCACTTCACCGCTACCCAATGTTCTTTGCCAGGATTGGCAAGATACCGGCTGACAACCCCAACCGCATATGTTATGTCTAGGCGCGTACACACCATAGCATACATCAAACTTCCTACCGCTGACGCGTAGAGTATCTTTCGCATCTCTTCCACTTCCGCCTTCGTCTTGGGACACTGCTTGTCGCTCAATTTGAAGTGACCATCCAGTGGAGTACTGACCGGCTTCGCTGCATTCATGTTGAACCGCTCTAGGACTTTCTCAACATACCGCTCTTGTGACAGCCAAAGCTTCCTGCTGCTTCTGTCACGGGTTATCTGCATTCCTAGGATCTGTTTTGCCGGGCCCAAGTCTTTCATTATAAACGACTTGCCCAACTCCTGTTTCAGCCTGTCAATCTTCTTGATATCTTTTCCCATGATGAGCATGTCATCAACGTACAATAGCAGAACCAAGAAATCACCATCTGAGAACCTGCGAGTGAACACACAGTGGTCCGACTCAGTTCCGTCATATCTATGCTTTAACATGAACAAGTCGAACTTCTTGTACCATTGCCTAGGAGCTTGCTTCAGCCCATACAAGCTCTTCCTAAGCCTGCACACCATATGTTCTTTGCCCTTGACTTCGAACCTTTCTGGTTGGCGCATGTAGATCTCTTCTTCCAGGTCACCATGGAGAAAGGCAGTTTTAACATCTAACTGCTCTATCTCCAGATCCATGCTAGCCGCCAATCCAAGCAACACCCGTATGGATGTCATCTTCACCACTGGTGAGAATATCTCTTCGAAGTCTATTCCTTTCCTCTGACCAAACCCTTTCACCACAAGTCTGGCCTTGTACCTTGTCTGTGAGTTCTTCTGCTCATTCTTCTTTCTGAACACCCACTTGTTGCTCAGAGCTTTCTTGCCCTTAGGCAATTTCACCATATCATAGGTGTGGTTCTTATATAAGGATTCCATCTCCTCTTGCATAGCTTTCAACCACTCCTCCTTATGCTCGTCGGCTAGGGCCTCAGAATAGTCTTCTGGCTCTCCTCCATCAGTGAGCATAATGTACTCATGCGGCTAGTAATTCTTGGATGGATGTCTGTCCCTTAATGTCCTCCTCACCTGCGGCTCAACAGGTGGATCAAGTTAGGGCTACTCCCCCTGTCCATCTTCTGTAGGGACTCCTTCATCCTCTACACCTTGCTGTACTCCCCCATCATCAGGCACCACGGGAGGAGTAATCGGATTCGTGTCTTCCAGTTCACCTGAACTGGGTTGGGTCTTCTCTGGCTTTTCAATGTCTTATATACACTGATTCTCAATGAAAACCACATCTCTGCTCCTGACGAGCTTCTTTTCGGTCGGATCCCACAACCTGTAACTGAACTTTTCATCACCGTACCCTAAGAACACACACTGCCTGATCTTCATATCGAGCTTGGACCTCTCATCCTTTGGTACGTGAATGGATGCCCTGCATCCAAACACCCTGAGATGACTGTAAGATAGATCATGTCCAGTCCACACCTTCTCAGGTACTTCTCCATTCAACGGGGCTGATGGAGACCTGTTTATTACACCGCCGTGTGCATTGCTTCTCCCCAAAACATCTTGGGCAACTTTGCATAGGATAACGTGCATCTGATTCTCTCTACAATTGTGCGATTCATGCGCTCAGCCACATCATTATGCTGGGGGGTCTTGGGAACTGACTGTTCATGCCGTATACCCAGTGACTTGCAATACTCGTGGAAGTCACCTATGTATTCACCACCATTGTCAGTGCGGATGCACTTCAATGATCTGCCTGTCTCTCTCTCGACCATAGCATGAAACAATTTAAACACACCAAAGACCTCGTCCTTAGATTTCAAAGCATACACCCAAACCCTCCTAGATGCGTCATCTATAAATGTGACAAAATACAATGCCCCACCCAAGGTTTTTGTCCTCATAGGACCGCAAACATCAGAATAAACCAAATCTAATGCATGTACTTTATTAGTATGAGAAGCAGTTTTAACAAAAGAAACTCTATACTGTTTCCCAAATAAACAGTCAATACAGGTTTTGGGAGGTATACCTGTCACGTCTGGAAGGAGCTGCTTCTTCGCTAGTAGCTGAAGCCCTTTTTCACTCATGTGGCCTAGACACCTGTGCCACACGTCAGTAGCTGAATCTTCTGCTGTGTTCAATCCACTCTTGCATACACTGACACTTGCCTGGTAAAGAGTGCAACACTTCTTTCCTCTGGCAGCGATCAACGAACCCCTGATCAGCTTCCAGCGCCCACCAACAAACCGGCTTTCATAACCATCATCATCTAGCCTTCCCGACGACATCAAGTTGAAGCGAAGGTCTGGAATGTGTCTCACATCCCTGAGAACCAATGTGCAACCCACATCGGTCTTCAGACAAATGTCACCGACCCCTACGATCTTCGAAACACCAGAATTTTCCATCTTCACTGTCCCATAGTCACCTGACTTGTAGCTTGTGAAGAAATCTCTGCGTGGAGTCGCATGAAACGAGGCTCCCGAGTCTATCACCCAGTCGGTGTCCTGACTCAAAGTCATGAGACAAATATCGTGATCTGCCGAAAGAATAACAACAACGTCACCATCTGAGGCGACCGCAGTTCTGATTCATCTTCCTTCTCCTTTCCTTTACCCTTCTTGTCACTCTTCTTCTTGTGACATTCATGCTTATAGTGGCCCTTCTTGCAACAATTCTAGCATTCAACATCTTTCCTGGCAACTGACTTGCCTCTTGATTTATCTCGGGCCTTTCCGCCCTTTCTGTTCTTTCCTTTCCCCCTATCTTGTGTCACAAGGGCTTCTTGTTGAGCAGGCCCTAGAGACTTCCTCCTTGTCTCCTCATTGAAGAGACAACTTGTTACCTGATCCATAGATACCTTTCCTTCTGGCGCGGAGTTACTTAGAGACACCACCAATGTCTCCCAACTGTCAGGCAATGAGCTAAGCAGTAGCAAAGCCTAAAGTTCATCATCCAGGACCATCTTCATGGCAGAGAGCTGGTTCACAATGTTGCTGACCTTATTCATGTGTTCAGCCACAGAACCACCATCTTTGAACTTGAGATTCACAAGTCGTCTTATCAGGAATATTTTATTGCCGGCTGTCTTCCTCTCATACAGCCCTTGCAATTTCAGCCATAGGCTAGCGGCTGAGGTCTCTGTAGACACATGGTGGAAAACCAAATCATCCAACCATTGTCTAATGAACCCCACCACCTTCCGGTCCAATTTCTTCCAAACATCATCTAACATATCCTCTGTCTTCGCCGATATGCCTAGAATTGGAGCATACAAGTCCTTGCAATAGAGCAAGTCCTCCATCTTAGCCTTCTATATGGTCCAGTTAGAACCATTGAGGTTGATCATCCTTGATGAGCCACCTTCCATAATTCAGAACCGATCACACACCGTTCAAACAACCTGAACGCTCTGATATCACTTTGTTGGGTGCGTTTCACACAAACCTTCGGATCTCGCCCCCCAATACACTAGAATTATGGACTATGCTAATGCAATAATCAAGAATAAACATCAACCACACGACACAAGGAGTTTTTACGTGGAAAACCCTCAAAAGAGGTAAAAACCACGGGACCTAGTCCAGATCAACAATCCACTATCTCAGGGAACTGTTACAACCGATCTCAAGCACACACCGCTTGGATCAAACCTTCTTCACCCACGCAGGGTGGATAAACGACAAGAGAATAGTAAAGGAGGAGTGATCTCACCGATCCCGAGGATGTAGAAGCGCTGCAGTTGGGTAGTATAACTACCAGAGGGTCGAGTTAGTGAGTATAGAGGTACCCTATTGCTAAGGTCGGGTAGTATTAGTATCGAACGATCGGGTGGGTGAGTATAGTGCTACTCCATTGTTGAGGTCGGATAACATTAGGACTGGCGGGCCAGGTGGGTGAGTTCAGAGTACCCCATTTGAGGAGATATAGCCGGTTGTTTATTCTAATTGATAGTATTGGAAGTTGGTGGAGATGACTCTCATATGTATTGTATTCATACTTACATTGCTTTCATAATCCCACCTCACTGATAATTAGTATTATAATACTTGTATTAACCTTCTCGTACATTATGATTATTATGCTCATTATGATTCTATCATTCCTTGTGATTAAAGATGTATCCATTGGGCTTATAAAGCTCACCCCAGTTGTTGTTTAATCTTTCGAGGCTATAGCCAGCTTAGGTAGCTAGTGAGTGATAGATTAAATTTTCATCTTTTTACTTAATTTTTATCTAGGAATGTGATAATATAATTGAACCGATGTATATTTTGGATGATGTCATATTATAGTTTGGATGTTCTCATATCTTATTTTAAATGTTGTCATATCATAATTAAGGAGAGATATTATCGAACCAACCGCACTAAAAAAATCTTCCTAAGTCACACCTTAAGAGCGGAGCCACCAGCATGGGCATCATTTTCAAGGCATGATATTACCCACCTTTATGAGCACCACTTTACACATCATCACTTTATGGAAGGGTCTTTGACTTGGTTGTTAAAGTCGAAAACTGGTTATGAGTAATATGTTAAGAATATGAAAGATTCTCCTTCTTATGGTGCACGATCCTCCAAAGATGGCTTCCTTCAATTCTCCTAAAAAATCACAGATAAAAACTAAGGGTGGCTGGCGCACGGTCGTTGGCCCTCTGATGCTTAAGTCAGTAATAAGCTTTTGCAGAGATGAAGTGTGAAACATGGGCTAAGGAATTATGTACGTTTGTTATAAATAAGAAATCTTATTTATAAAGATCTTGCTGAAGTAGTTTGTTGCGTATATGGTTGAGATCTCCCTGATTCCATGGGATAAGATGTTATCTTATTCGGAACCTATACAGGTCAGACGTCTAGATAATCACGTTACTTGATGTGGATCCATCTAATCCTGTATCAACAGAACCGATATGTATATATAGTTCAAAGTAGATCTATAATCTGGGCCAACTCCTGAACTATATGAGCTGCTGGGACTGCGGCTCAGGATATGTTCTTAACAATAGACTAGCGACCAAGTCTGCTCGGACATGAACTACATTTCAGATAATCAACTAGCGAACAAGTTTGCTCGGATAGTCTTAAGGAATCAGGACATGCCCACTCTCGCTCGCTGAATAAGATATCTCCTGTTGGTCCGCCCGCTAGTCCTAGTTTCAGAATAAAGGCGCTCGCAGGTCAGCTAAATAAAATTGCTTGATGAATAAGGCCGCTTGTTACCTATGAGAACCGCAGACTTCGACCAACTTTTTTCTATAACAGATACCCCCCAAGTCTCTTACTTAAAGTAGCTAAGCAAGGGACTTATGTTTGTTTCGTATTCTACATATAAACGCTAGACGCGTTTTTCGAAGTGGAGCGGCCGTATATGATTAGACATCTACATTTAAGGAGCGTCAGCTTTTCGGCCGAAGGGAGAGAAGCAGCGGTTTCCATGTGTTTGGAATTTAATGAGCGTGCCCGTTCGACTGTCGTGCCAAACGAAGGGACGCCAATTGTCACTCAAATCGTCAGAAGGAATGATTGCAGATATATATATATATATATATATATATATATATATACATCTAAAATTTCATTACACAGTTAGGGCTTCTTTCTTTTGGCGCAAGTTTCCTCCTTCTTCCTCCTTTCCTTCTGGCGAGACCTCTCCTCTTAAGTATTTTCTGTCATCTTTTCTTCCCTTTTAATTTTTTAAGCTTTCTTTCTCTTTAATGGCGAGGGATTCTGATACCGAAGTGGTCCCATTGGGGGAGGAAACTCTGAAATTTTCTTCCTCAAATACCGTACAAGTACCCACTGGGAGGTACTCTGCATTTGGGTATCCTTCACGTATGAAGGAAGAAGACTTAAAGGAAATCAGGGTGAGATATCGAGTCCCAGACTCAGTTATCTTCCGATTACCACAAGAGGGAGAAACCGTTGATTCTCTTTCGACGCGGTGTGTTGCAATTTATAAATATTTTTTTGAGATTGGAGTGCGTCTTCTCCTTCATCCATTTATCCGGGACGTTCTTCGCTCCTATAAAATAGTTCATGGGCAGCTCATAGTGAATGGATGGAGGGTGGTAATAAGCGCATATGTTTTTTGGAAACAAGCTGGGAACTATGATGAACTTTCTGCCGATGAATTCCTGAAGATGTTTTAATTGAAGAAAGCCCCCTCTTGTACAGGCTGGTACTACATAGCGTGCTGGCATCGTGAGAATTTCGTACTTGGAAAACCTTCTTCCAATTACCTTGGATGGAAGAGACAATGGTTTTTTATTTCCGAAAATTGGGAGTTTGATGAGGGTTCGACCTCAACCTCTGGCGTACATAATGTCCACCACTTTTTTTGCGAAGGTTGGTAACTTTCTAATTCTATATGGACATTGATGCAATTCACTCTTTTAATTTGCTGATTATGTTGTAGGCTTTCCAATTGGACAAAAACCTAGCTTGAGAGGAGGGATCAACGAGAAGATAGTCAAAGTCTTTAGATTGTTGAAGGGTGCGAGAGACATCAAATTTACTTTAAGACTCTCAAGGCTTGTTGAATCCAGCCTCGTTTCTAAGGAAGAGATGACAAGTGGCGAGAGAGCTCAAAAGAGAGGGACTCTTTCTCCTTTGAAGGGATATGCTCCAAAGAGGTAAAAGAAAACTGCAGCTGGTCTATCTCAACCAGCAGGGCGAGAAGAAGTAGTTACTCAAAGTTCTCGTCAAATATCATCAAACCCTCCTTCTATGTCTCCACCTACTCCTACCGATGCTGCTGTAGTTGTGGCATCTGCCCGGCCGTTCCTCCCACTCCTCGAGAGCAATCGGTCGTTGATCTCACTGATACTCCCATGGGAGAGTCCAGACCAAAACCTGGTTCTTCATCGCAAGGGAAGGGTCGCGAGGCCATCCCTACTCGTGAAAGACCTGCTTATTCTGGAGTTGTTGGCAGAGAGCTATGTTTGCTCGCCTCAAGCGCAAGGCTGCGATGTAGTAATAATTCTCGATAAGACCGAGGTCGATCCTCAGGGATTGTCGTAACAACTCTAAACTTTATAACTACGATGGGCTAAATTCAGATTTGCATCGATAAATGGAATTTAATAACATAAAACTATTTACTTAAGAATTAAATCAAGGAAATAAGCACTGGAGCGCCAAGAATCCACTTATAATAATTCACAATGCCAATTCAAATCATTCAAACCAATACCTCAATTGGAATCGGAGTTCTATCCCTATCCAATCGAAATATAAATCAATCAAATCATCATAATGCATCTAACATAGATGGATCATCCACTGATATGGTTCTTTCATAAACAACTAAGGCATTGGGTGTATTCAACCACACAACCCAATCCTTCATAAAGCAATTAAGATCACATTCATGATTCTTCCTCAAGGCTTGTCACTAGACTTGATTTAGAAGCATAAATTGAACTTCTATTGAACCAAAATCAATACATAAACACCTACCTCAAATCCAATCAAAAGATATGAACTTCTTCTAGTTTAATTCTAGATAAGCACTTAGGAAACTTGATTTATAAGATCCCCTAGCATCCAACATATCATCATGGATCTAAGATCTCTACAACCCAAAATCCTATCAATCAACACCCTCATTAAGCAATCTCAGTAATCAAAATATCCCATGCAAGAGCAATCACAAGAGATAGAAGATTAACTAAAAATACTAACTTTATTTTAAACTAGAACTAGAAGTGTTCTTCATAAAACCCAAAAGTACTTGAACTAATTCGAATTAAGCATTGTAAATAACTAAAAGCTTCACCTCTTAGCCCTAGCTAAGAGGTTTAGCCAACCATTAACAGATTGAACTAAAACTCAAAAGAAACCTACTTTAAAAGCGTAGAAAAACTATAAAAATCCTAGTTGGAGGAGTTGTGAACGCTCCACGACGTTCCTCTCCACCTCCCAAGAACTTCCTAACCTTCTATGATGCCTTAAGAAGGGAGTGGAGGTGGCCTTTTATAAGAAAAATTAGACACCAACTTGGAATCTTTCAAATTTAGAAGTCTCCTTGCGCAGTCAAGACACTGGCCGGTCGGTCGGAGGTTCCATAGAAAATACTCCAATTCTCTAGACGTTAGAGTGTACAGGCCACTTACCAGCCGGCCGGCCGACCAGACCACAGGTCAACCTTCATAAAAATGGCCAGAGAAAATGCAGTTTCTTGAGGGTTTGGTCAGCCGGCTAGCATATAAATTGTGACTCTTTTTAGTTTTTCTTCCTCCATCTCCATCGCATCTTTCCTCCACTTCTTGTCCTTTATTCCTTTTATCTTCAAGGCATGTTGGAAGGGTCTCTAAGCATCCAAATGATGAAGTCTCTCTCTTATTCCTACAATCACAAAACCATGTATTAGATTAGTCTTTAAATTATAATAAACATGTATAATGAGTGATGAATTAGGGTTAGAATATGCACAATTCAGAGCTCAACAAGCTGGTCATGGCTCAGCCTTTCGGTGCAGGGACTTTTGTCATCCTGGGTCACTTGCACCTAATTTGTCAATTTCTCTTCAACCATGTCACCCCCCGTACTCTCGGTCCTCTTCCTGAACCCAGCCCTGAAGAGCTCACTTTGAGTGCTCGGTTGAAGGCTGCTCAGGTAAGAAAGTTCGTAATATTGCATATATTTAGAGTTCTTTTACCCTTAATAACTCGCATCTTGCCTTGTGTAATGCTTGGACCTTATTGTGAGGACGCGACGTGACATTGCATCTGCTCGTCGTGTGATAAAGGAGGGAGAAGAAAATATAAAGCTTTTGGAGCAAGCGGTTCAGGGAAGAGACAACCTTATGAAGGCTCATGAAGCCTTGATTGCAAAAGCGAATGAGGAGAAGGACATCCTCATAAAAAAGGTGAAATTGCTGACTGGTCGATACCAGGAATTGGATCTGCAGCACACTCATCTTGGCGAAATGAAAGAGAAGGTCAAGAAAGAGAGCGAGATTTTCCGTCAAGATAAGATAGCGTTGGAATAGAAGAACGCTGATCTGGAGTCGAAGCTCAAACAATCCGAGGATTTGGAAAAAGGGAGAGCAAATTTATCGGTGTTGATTGCGGAGAAAGCAAAGTGGGAGAAGGAGAGAGCAAGTTTACTTGCACTAGTCGTAAAAGAAGGTCTGCATGCTGTTTAGGAATTCCCTAGTTCACAGCTTTACGAGGAAGAACGCTATGAGTCCTATAACGCTGGTCGCGACTTTGCTCTGAAAGTCGTTCAACTAATTGCCCAGGAGTTTATTCGAGGGAATTTGAGAGCGTCGCTGATAGGGTCATTGCTGAAGAAAGAGAAGCTGATGCTTGTGAAGTTGCTATGGTAACGGAGGCTACTAAAGCTGCGGGAATTCCTGAGGCCAGACTTGAAGTTGAAAGTCAAGCTCCTCCGACAATCGAAGATATGCAACAGCAGGCGATGAAAAATTAATCTTTTACTTGTCTTGAATGTTTTTTTTCTTGTTTGGAATATTCTGGAAGTTTAAATTTGATTGAATTTCATTGCTGGTTGAATGATTTCTCGATTTGATTTCTTTTTTAATGTTCAATTCATGAAAATGAACTGTGCTCAATTAGGGAGGCTTTGGTAGCTACGTCCGCATAAAGATAGACTGATTTATCGACAAAGTCTTTGGTTCTGCTGAGCAGAAGTCTTAATTAAGAGAATATTTGATATTCTCTTCAAGGCGATTTGGGTCCTTAAACAGGAGTAGCAACTAAGTTATGAAAAAACATTATTCGAAGGACTAGAATGAAATTTGTCTTTATTTGAAAATAATTTACGTGTCTGATAGATGAATATTTATGGATAATAACGAAGCAGGTGTTCTGCGTGCCAAGGGCGACGTAAGGCTCTTACTCGCATATCTTCCAAATAATAAGTACCTGGTCGAACGACCTTAATAACCCGATAAGGGCCTTCCTAGTTAAGATCTATGATCGAATAGTTGATCCTACATTTTTTCTGAGCACTAAGTCACCAACCTAAAAGGTTCTAGGCTTGACTTTCGAATTATGATATTGAGCTATCCTTTGTTGGTTGGCTGCTGCTTGAAGTCGAGATGTGTTCCTTCTTTCTTCTAAGAGGTCCAGGTGGAATTTCAAGGATTCTTCATTCCCCATCGGATCATAATGTCATATGCGATAAGTAGGTATTTCGACCTCGACTGGGACGACGACTTCCATGCCAAATGCAAGGGAGAAAGGTGTTTCTCCTGTTAAAGTGCAAGTCGTCATCCTATAAGCCCATAAAACTTCTAGTAGACATTTTGGCCATATGCCCTTGCATTCTTTAAGCTTGGTCTTCAAATGATGTTTGATGATTTTATTAACTGCTTCCACCTGACCATTAGCTTGAGGATGATAAGGTGATGTGAAGACATTGCGTACCTTTCATTTCTTGCAAAAATCTATGAATGCTGCATTGTCAAACTGTTTCCCATTATTAGTGACTATAGTATGAGGAAGCCCATAACGACTTACGATGTTCCTCCATATGAACTAGGTAGTTTGCTTCTCGGTAATAGTGGTTAGAGCTTCTGCTTCGACCTACTTGGTAAAGTAATCAATAGCCACGATTTTGAATTTATTCTGGCCTTTTCCTTTAGGTAATCGACCGATTATATCGACTCCCCATTGGGCGAAAGGCCACGGACCATCCATAGGTGTCATTCATTCAGGTGGTAAATGAGGTATTGGAGAATAGTGTTGACACTTATCACATTTCTTTGAGAATTCGATGGCGTCTACTTTTATAGTGGGCCAATAATAGCCGTCTCATGGCTTTGTAAGCCATTGATCGTCCTTT
Organism: Liriodendron chinense; assembly: GCA_003013855.2. Classification (NCBI taxonomy): domain Eukaryota; kingdom Viridiplantae; phylum Streptophyta; class Magnoliopsida; order Magnoliales; family Magnoliaceae; genus Liriodendron; species Liriodendron chinense. The sequence goes on from PVNU02000890.1 coordinate 26,583, forward strand.
GAGGTGATTGCCACATACCCCCTGATTTATCTCTTCAAGCACGCGTTTGGCTTCTTTTGGATGAAGGCACCTCAATATGGCAATGTGTAACTTCTTCTTAACAATACATCATCTTGAAAGAGTATACCTAGAAGCTCGATACCGTATTTGTCGAGCTAATTGCTTATCTGTTGAGACTTCTCCATCTTAGAGGAAATGGAGAATGGGATCCATCAAAAATGGAAACAGCTGAGTCGTGGAAATCTATTCGTTCATTTCCTGGTCGATGCTGGGTGCTGGGAGGTACTCAATAGGAACAGTTCGCATTAGATCACCTTCAGAAGCTGATGCTAATTTTGCTAAGGAGTTGGCTAGCTTATTTTCTTCTCGAGGAATGTGAATTAGCTCGTATTTTTTTTTATTTTGATGAGTAACTCCAATACTCTAGATTTGTAGATAGCCATTATTTCTTCCTTCGCCTCGAATTCGTCAGTTACTTGATTCACAACAAGTTGCGAGTCACTATGAATAATCAAGTTCTTGATTGCGAACACATTGGCTAGCTGGAGACCAGCAATCAAAGCTTCATACTCTGCCTCGTTATTTGAGGCATGAAAATTGAATTGTAAGGCATACTTGAACTGCGATTCATCTGGGGCGATGAGGATCAACTCTGCTCCACTTTCGGACGAACAAGATGACCCATCCACATACAGTGACCAGGATAGTTATTCGCAGGTTAGAGGTTCAGACTGAGAAGGTTGAAGTGGGGGAACCACCGCTTTACTATGAGCAGGAACGGGGTATGTAAATTCGGTGATCAAATCTACAATAGCCTGTCCCTTTATAGCCGTCCGTGAGCAGAAGGTGATTTTATGCTCACAAAGCTCAATTGACCATTTGATCAATCGTCCAGATACTTCAGGTTTTTGGAGGACTTGCCTTAGTGGCTGATCTGTAGGGACCATTATAGGATGGGCATGAAAGTAAGGCCATAGCTTTCGTGTCGCAACTACCAAGGCCAAGGTGAGCTTTTCAATTTCTGGGTACCTAGTTTTAGCATCCACCATTTCATGAATAACGTAATAAACGGGTTTCTGTACCCTAGAATCTTCTCTTATTTAGGCGGGGCTAATAATCGTAGGAGATACATCTAAATAAAGAAAAAGTTGCTTGTGCGGTGTTGACTTTGACAGCATGGGTGGTGCACTCATGTATTGCTTCAGCTGCTAGAAGGCCTCCTCGCACTGTTGAGTCCATACCCAATTGGACTTCATAGTCGCTCGTAATAGTTTGCAGAGAGGTAGGCACTTGTCGGATGCCCGAGAGATAAAACGATTCAAAGACACGATGCGTCCAGCCAAACACTAAATTTCTTTCACAGTAGAAGGTGAACGCATCTCTATTAAGGCCTTTATTTTTTCAAGGTTGGCTTCAATACCATGCTAACCAACCATAAAACCAAGGAATTTCCCGGTCAAGACTCCGAATTCATATTTTTTTAGATTCAGCTTCATCTGGTATTTTCTCATAAGACTGAAAGCTTCGCGGAGGTCGATGAGATGATCCTCAACTTTGATGTTTTTTACGAGCATATCATCGACATACACCTCCATAGTTTTGCCAATGTGTGCAACAAACATCTTGTTGACTGTTAAGCCTCTAATTTATACATGATCTAACCCGTTACATCACATTATATGCATGGTTTGCATGTTTAAAAGACCCATCTAATACACGTTTTGTGATTGTAGGAATGAGAGTAGCTTTGCCAATTGGTGACCAAAATGGCACATTTAGAAGCCTTGGATGAAGACCCAAGGTGGGCCAAAGAAAGAAGAAAGCAAAGAGAGAGGAAGGAGATAAGAAAAGAGAGAAGAAAGAATGCAGAAAATGGGTCCGACCGGTCAAGACCGGTCGGCCAATTTCATATTTCAGATTTCAGACAGCAGGCTATTCCCGTTTTTTGGAATTTCGGCACAGTTTTATGGAGCCATCTTGATGATATTTGGAAATCTAACACGTCCATGTTGAAGAGGAGCTCGACGCAAAAATAACCCAAGTGGTTTCGTGTGGAGCGGAGCTACGGATTGACCGTGGTGGCTAAAACAATACGAACTGTCCAGAAAGTTCCAGATTCCGCCTACTCCATTCTGGGCCGGTCCAGGTGACCCATCATTGATGATATGAAGAATATACTTTGACCATCTTCTAGACCACATCCATATATGAATAACCACAAAGTTTCAGATCAAAAGGATGTGTGGTTTGATCGTTCCGCTTGAAGAAAGATAGATCATCCAGAAATATTCAACTGCGCAGAGTTTATAAAATCCCTAAGTGTTCTAATTTTCGGACCACATTCTGGGATTGTTTTGGACAATCTAATTTATCAATCATGTAGAGGAGAAAGTTTTCTAACAATTTTTAAAATTTGGGATCAATCCGACATCTGTACACTCCGGAGTGTTGAAAGCAAGATGACTGGTTCTGAAGGTACCCGAATTGTGCGATTTTGAGAGGCGGTCGGTGATCTAATTGGTCGGACCATTCAGAAGATAATCTTGAAAATCTAAATCATCTATGAGGAAGATCACATTACAAGGAAGCTACAAATCAAATTTGAAGGCAATCCGACCATTGGTTAAGCTGTACGAAGCGAAACAAAATCTGTTATGTTGCGGTACTCTTGCTGTATTATAAAAGAAGGTGCTCTCTTCTATTCCAAACCAAGCAAGGACGTGGGGAGAAAGGAGTTCAAGTCATAGGAGGCTTCCTAGCCTACTCCAGCTAGTTTTTCTTCATTTTCTTAGTTCTAGATCTAGTTTTTAATATGTTTTTCATTAGCTAATCTCTTATCTAGAGCTAAGAGGTGAACCTTATAGTTTTCTTAGATTGTTTAATTCGTTTTATTGGTTTTAAAGTTGGATTGAATGAAGAATAATGGTTTTTAGAAGTTTGAATAAAGTTCTAAGTAGTTTTTCTTAATCTTATGATGGCTCATGGATGTTTGGAAGGATTGTTTTAGTTCTTAATTGTTTTGCATGGTTCTAGACCTGTATACTCCGAGGAATCGGATTCAATACGCTCTAGACTTGGATTTCCATGTGGAAACTTAAACCAAAGTTCTATCTTTTTGTTCTAAAATCTAAATATTGTGTTGATTGTTCATATGATTTAAATGAAGTTCAAATCATAATATAGTCAAGTCCTGTGACA
>PVNU02000891.1:0-35432 GCA_003013855.2 Liriodendron chinense
ATCGTCCATCTGTTTCTCCCCTCCTTCAGAAAACGCGAGAGAGATAGAGAGAGAGAGAGAGAGAGAGGAGAGAGAGAGAGAGAGAGAGAGAGAGAGAGAGCGTTGGGAGGAGAGAGAGCGAGAGAGAGAGGGAGGAGAGGAGAGAGAGAGCCGTTGGAGAGAGAGAGAGAGAGAGAGAGAGAGAGAGAGAGAGAGAGAGCCGTTGGAGAGAGATAGAGAGAGGAGAGAGAAAGGGTGTGTGGTCCCTCTAACCATTGTGGACCCAACCACTGTGACTATTCCTTGTGCTGCTGGGAGAACCCTCCAGCAAAGAGAGAAGAAGAAGAAGAAGAAGAAGGAGAAGGAGAAAAGAAGAGAAGAAAGAAGAATGAAGAATGAAGGAGAGAGAAAGAAGAAGAGTTTTCTCCTCTAGTCGAGTCAACTCGTTGAGTCAACCCGGATTCGAGCCGAGACTATTTGAAACTTAGGGATCAGCTAATAAGTGAGTGATTCATCTAAGAACTTCTTGTTGATTTTCTTTTACATACGTTACCCTTCTTTAAATTAAATTCTAAATTCCTATGCTATTTCATGTTGTAGATCTTAGGCAATAATCCATCTCTCAAAAATTCTTCCTTTACTATGTTTTAGGATTGTCTTGTGTTGTGTACATAGTGTGGGTTCTAGGTAAGGAATCCATCCCTTGTTCTAATCTTAGTTTTTATCTTTCAACTATTGTTCTTCCAAGTTGGTTTCTTTACTCGACTCTTCCTTTTTAAACACATGTATCATAAATTTAGGTGAACCTAACTTAGGTCTTGGGATAACTTAACTTTAAATCCTAGACAAGACATCACCTATGAAATAACCATAATGATTCGCCAAAGCACTAACACTTTACATAACAACCTTTTCGTTAACCACGACCTAAGTTTAAATAAAAAATTACTAGAATAATGATATCACATGCATGGTGTGATTGGATTTGAATTCGATATGCATTGCATGCGTGAATAATGCTTCCATAACTCATGACATGCGCATACATTTATACACTGCAACAGAACAGGAGCATGGTTGATTTGAATCCTAGCGTGCATGGTTGATTTGCCACCTCGCTGTACCGGTTAGGTGAGCATGGTTGATTTGTGACAGGTTCCTAATGTTCAGTGACAGCGAGTTCTGGTCGTTTACTTATTGAGCATGGTTGATTTGCTCGGTTGGATCAGTGGTGCATGGTTGATTTGCCCACTGGCGTGCATGGTTGATTTGCTGCCCTCGCTGTACCGGTTAGGTGAGCAGGTTGATTTACGACAGGTTCCTAATGTTCAGTGGCAGTGAGTTCTTAGACGTTTACTGCTCTCACACGTATCATAACATATATGACATCATTATAATCATGTTCCATTTATAATAAATCATAAAGTGTATCAATCATAACTTTATCCTTGTATATTTCATACAATTCTACCCATTGATTATTCGAATCTTATCTCTTATTAACTGGAATATTATTTGTGATGGAAATGACCTCATTGGGCTTTAGCTCACCAAAATCACCACAGTTCTTGCAGGTCTTCTGGAAGAAAAAGACGTAGACGGAGCAGAGTATTCAAATGGTCACGTGTTACTCAAGCGCCAACCGTAGTTGATTTATTTTGTAAAATTCAATGTAATAAGACATTAGTGGAGAAGAAATTTTATATTTGGGATTTATTTTAGTTATGTGATGTGTGGAATGGAATCTTATCTATGCTCGAATTTTCAATTCACACCCTGAAACTCGAGCTTTGGGTTGTTGTACTCGAGTCTTGAATTTGGGGCGTGACACATTCACTTGTCCATTTGGCATGTTTGCCTATAACGGATGTCATTCAGACTGTGTAATGCCCCAGCTACATTCCAACGATGTATGATGAGAATTTTTCTAACATGGTTTGGCGTTTTCTCAAAGTTTTCATGGATGATTTCTCTGTTTTTTGTTGTGATTTTGATAAATGTTTGAATAATCTATCTCTTGTTTTGTCTAGGTGTGAGGAGAAGCACCTCATTTTGAATTGGGAAAAATGTCATTTCATGGTAAAAAAAAGGGAATATGTTGGGTCATATCATATCTGAGAATGGAATCTAGGTAGATCGGTCGAAAGTGGATCTTATTTTGAATCTACCTACACCAAAAACCATCCGCGACATGTGATCATTCTTAGGTCATGTGGGTTTCTATAGGTGATTTATTAAGGAGTTTAGCAACATTGCTAGAACCCTTAGTACCCTTCTACAAAAGGATGATTCTTTTGAGTGGACTAATAAATGTCAAGGTGCTTTTCAAAAATTGAAAAATGCTTTGACTTTCGCACCTATCATGAGGCCACCTGATTGGAGCCTTTCTTTTGAGCTCATGTGTGATGCGAGTGATTACCCAGTGGGGGCCATTTTGGGCCAACGAAAAGATAAGATGCCGTACGCCATTCATTATGCAAGTAGAACATTAAACTTAGCCTAAGTAAACTACTCGACAATCGAAAAAAGAGTTTCTCGCAGTGGTCTTCGCTTTGGACAAGTTTTAGACCTATTTGATAGGATCCAAGGTGGTCATTTTCACTGACCATTCGACTTTGGAATATTTTCTATCTAATAAGGATGTAAAGCCGAGACTCTTGAGATGGATCCTTCTACTCCAGGAGTTTGATTTAGAAATAAAGGACAAAAGGGAGTAGAGAATGTCGTAGTTGATCATCTTTCTCATTCGACGCTTGATAATTCTATTGAAGATAGTGTGATTCATGATATTTTCCCAGATGAACATCTTCTGTCTGTCTCGCCTTCCATGGTATGCAGATATTGTTAACTATCTTATGTCTTGTAGATTACCACAACATTGGAAAAAACAAGATATTAAACGATTCCAAGTGGAGGTGCAGAAACTTTTTAAGGATGACCCGTACTTGTATAAGTATAGGCCGGATCAAATTTTCAGAAGATGTATCCCGGATGATGAGGTTTAAAGTGTGAAATCCTTTTGCCACACAGAAGCATGTGGTGGTCATTTTTCTACAAAGAAAACCACTGCAAAGATTTTGTAGTGCGGTTTTTACTAGCCAACCATGTTCAAGGACACTCATCCCTTCTGTACCACTTGTGATAGATGTTAGAGGTTGGGAAGTTTGTCCCGTAGACACATGACGCCTTTGACCTCAATACTACCGTTGGAGATTTTTTACTGTTGTGGTATGACTTCATGGGACCTTTCCCATCTTCCTTTAGATACTTATATATCCTAGTAGGAGTAGACTATGTATCCAAATGGGTTGAGGTGATTCCTTATAGGACTAATGATAGTAAGATAGTCCTGCAGTTTTTAAAAGATAACATCTTTTCAAGGTTTGGAACGCCTAAAGCCATCATTAGCGATGGTGGCTCTCACTTTTGCAATAGAACTTTCGAAACAGTGATGAAGAAATATGGTATAAAGCACAAAGTAAGCACCCCATATCACCCACAGATAAGTCGGCAAGCTGAGGTCTCTAATCACGAGATTAAGAGGATATTAGAGAAGACTGTGAGGCCATAAAGGAAGGATTCGTCTTTAAGGCTATCCGACTCTCTTTGGGCTTATAGGACAACATATAAATTCCCGATAGGAATGTCCCCGTACAGACTGGTGTATGGAAAAGCTTGTCATTTGGCTGTGGAGTTGGAACATAAGGCCTACTAGGCTGTAAAGAAATCCAACTTTGATTTGGAGCAAGTAGGTGAAAAGAGAAAATTTAAGTTGAATGAGTTGGAGGACTTGCTTAGGGAGGCCTATGATAACTCTAAAATTTACAAGGAAAGGACAAAGGTGTTCCATGACATGAATATCTTGATAAAGATATTTGAACTATTTTAGAAAGTTCTTTATAATTCTAGACTCCAACTATTCCCGAGAAAGTTGAGAAGTAGATCGACCAACCCCTTTGTTGTTAAAGAAGTTTAACCTTATGGGGTCGTCGTTATTATCAACCGACATAATGGTAATGAGTTTAAAGTGAACGGACATCGATTGAAGCCATACGTGGAGAACTTCCATTTGAAAGAGGAGTCCACCCCTCTTCGAGAGCCAAATTATGAGAATAGATACTCCTAGTCTGATGGAGTGTAGGTTAGGTTTCTTGCTTTCCTTTTGTTTGGTTTATTTGTTTTTAGTTTGAGTGTTAGGTAGTTTTGTAGACATGATCCTCATTCCAAGTAATTTTTACTATCTCTATCTATTTTACATTGCTCCAATGAATTATTATTTATTGTGCATAGTGTTACATTGAGGACAATATAGAATTTAGGTTAGGGGTGGGGATTGTCATCCAGAGTATCTCTGCATGTGTGTCATTGGGTCTTTTTGCATGCTCATCGCATGTGGTGAACGGTAGTCGAATTTTTTTTTCTCAAAATTTTTGAAACTTGTGTAAATGTGTATACTTGAGAGCGTGTGATTTTTCATGGCAAACTAGGAATTAATTTAAGTTATAGTTGTTAGAATCTTAAGATTTGAAAAATGATAACTTGAGTTGAACTAACTAATCACTCATTTAGAGTTGTTTGATGGAATGTACATGATCACTTTACACACTAGCTAACTTAGTGATAAACTATGTATAGATTCTTGAATGGTAAACTTTCTAGACACCTCTGACTATGAATGGACTGGACTAGAAACCCTTACATAAAAGAGAGAAAATTATCACCTGAATATATATATATATATATATATATATATATATATATATATATATATATATATATATGCTGAAAATAATGAATTGTTATTGAAATTTGGGGCAAGGGTATTTAGGTACCCATTGTCGTTGCCGTTTTGCTTAAAGGACACCTAAGCTGAAGTGAGCTTTTTGGAGTGAAATAGGTGAATTAGAGAATTTAAAAAAAAATATTATATATGCGAAAAGTGATGAAAGGGATGATAAAAGAAGAATGGGCAAGGGATTGAGAAATTCAGCTAGTTCATGGTCATCGAGGGAATAGAAGTGAGTCAGGAGAGGTGTCATACTTAGTGATTTACTTAGTTAGCTTGGGTTCCGCCATGCACACATGTACAGAAAATTAGAACTACTGTAATGTTTGATTAAATTTTTAAACTCAAGGATCATAAACGAGTAGGAAATTAAGGTTCTAACTTAGGGTGCATTTGGTAAAACTTAATTCCACTACTTATCACTGAAAAATGATATTTTCAGTGATTTTAGTAATTCAGACCGTTTGGTAACTAAAAAAATTTAAGTGCTTAATTGGAAAAATGACTTAAATTAAGTGGATTATTTTAAGTGATGCCAACTTGACTTAAAGCTTATAGCTGAATGCGGTAAGTGGTTTCTCTTTAAATTTTTAGATAAAAATTGACAAAAGTATCCCTATTAACATTTAAAAATGACAAGATTACCCATCTTTGTTTACTTTCCCATCCATGAAACCACCCCACGCAAATACTTGAAGTCACCAAATTCTATAAGCCCCAACATAATGATGTATTATATCTACATAGTTTATCCATTTGGAGAGATGATTTTAAGGCATGAGCCCAAAAATGAGACAGGTCCAAACCTCAGGTGGACCACACCACTGAAAGCAATTGGGACAATGATGCCCACCATTGAAACCTTACTAGGGCCCACCATGATGTTTATTTACCATCAACCCTATTCATCATAACACAAAGACTTGGATTAAGGGAAAACACAAATATTAGCTTGATCCGAAACTTTTGTGGCCGTGATAAGTTTTCAATGGTAATTTTCAGATAAATTACCAAACAGATTTTTCAGTTCTTATAAGTACTTAAATTCAGCACTTTAAGTTTTCAGTACTTAAATTAATTTTCAGACTTAATTTTTCAGTTTACCAAACAACACCTTACTCTTAACTTAGATTAAGGTCTAGGATGTTATGGAAATCAACATGTTTGCCTTGGAACACTATCTTGCAAAATTTAAAAGTTTCGATTATTTTTCCACTTTGTTTTCAAATGTTTTGCTTGAGGACAAGCAAAACGCTGGTTGGGGGTGTGATGAGTGTCCAATATTGCATATTTGGACCCTCCAAGTACAACGGTTTTACATGGTTTTCAAGATAAAACACATGTTTTAAGTCCGTCTGCACGCATAGAGTCATATGGTGCACTTGTGATAAATATACATTAATTAATGAATTTGATACAATAATTAGATGGTCGGCACTCATGCATGGACTGGACACTAATTCAAAGAAGTGACGAACCCAAAAATATGAAAGGAACAGAAGAAAAATGAGCTGAATGGTCAAAGTGCAAGAATTGGACTCAGGGAGCCAGATAAAGTGCCACAAGTGAAACTGAGGGCCAGAACTGTACTCTTATGGCTAAAATAATTGGTAAAAAATATCGGGCGGTCCAGATTGGGATGAAACACAGTGTATGGGTCAGAGTGTAACTGTACAGAGAAAAAGCTACGAAAATCAGCCCTAAAAAATTGACTTTTAACCAGAGTGAAATTTGGAGCTGATTTTCGCACCATTGGTAAAGCATGTCAAATAATGGCAGCACGTCAAATTTAGTGTGAATCCAAGGTCTGTGGAAGGAGAAATCAATGAAACAGTGATTCGAGCCAAGTAATGAAAATCAAGCGTGAACAACATTCACAGCCAGAGTTCGCGGTCATTCTTTTGGGCGTTGCACATCAATTTTCAGGGACTTATTTTGATTGATCTAAGATGTCTACATTGTAGAGGACATGATTTTAGAGTACGGGACCAAATTTAACAAGAAAATGATATTCTGGTGAGACATTAGAAAGGAAAAGGTGCAGACATGTTTGGGATATTTTCAAAGGCTGTGATTATCTGTGGCTTGAACCAACGGTCAATTTAGGCATGTTTGAGGTAGGGAACAAAATGGAAGGCTTAGATCTCATACAAGACTGCTATAAATATAAAAAAAAAATAATAACAATAACAGTAAAAATAAAAAAGTAAAAAATACCAATGACATTAAATTACATAGCTTTGTTTGATTTATTGATTTATTTTTCATAAACATCTTCAAAATCAAAACCTCTTGAGCATTGTTAGAGTTAGTTTCTTTTGGATCTTATCTCACTACCTAAGTAGAAGATTGTCAGGAAGTTCAATCATTGTTAAAGGTTAAAGAGGCTAAGGCTAAGGTTAAAGTTAAGGTTAAAGACTTCTGGATAAGTAGAGAATTGGATATGCAGGAAATTCAATCATTGTTACTAGTAGGAATCCTGAATTCGATCAAGGCTAGTAACATTAGACCCTCTGGTAGAGAGGATAAATTGGTTTGGATGCCCTCAACCAGTGGGAGGTTCTCAGTTAAGTCAGCCTGGAATGCGATAAGGAGCCGTTGTCCTAAGGCTAAGTGGGCAATTTGGGTCTGGAATATAATGGCAGTTTCTCCACCGTGACACTCTAATCTAGAGGCAACTTCAACTTCTAACCTGTCCAAAGCTTAGATATTCTCAGGGACGCCATGACGTAGAGACTTTGGACCATGTTTTCTGTAGTAGTGTCCTAGCTACAAAGGTTTGGGATTATTTTAATAGCATTTTTGGCATGCAATGGGCCGTAGCCCCTCTGTTATCCAAAGATTAAATATGTGGCTGTCTAAAGCTTCCCCTGTGTCAAAATTTCTTATGTTAAGAGGCCCGACACCTGCGTTCATCCTTTGGGAAATTCGGTTAGGCCGAAATACGAATAGATTTGAAGGAAAAAACATCCAACCAGAGGTGATTGTAAGGAAGGTGAAAAAATTGTTAGCAGAGATTGGGAATCTTATCCCTGATAAGGGAAGGCTGTCCCTTTCCGAATCGATTTCCTTGAACTCCCTCGGTGTCTCCTGCACCTCCAATCTAGTAGCTGAGAGGTTTTGCTTAGTTAAGTGGATCAAACTGAGCGATAATAGGGTTAAGCTAAATACGGACGGCTCATCTAGAGGGAATCTGGGTGAAGGTGGGGGAGGTGGGGTGTGTAGAAATCAGCAAGGTAGGGTCTTGTTCGCCTTTCACAAGTATTATGGCCTCATCTCCAACACGGTAGCAAAAACTTAAGCCTTAGTTGATGGTATTCACCTCTGCTTGGAGCAAGGATATGTTAACATTTGTGCTGAAATTGATTCCCACATTGTTGTGGAAACTGCTGTGAATGATGGTCGCGTTGGCCTGTGGAACTTATGGTATAAGCTAGGCGAAGTTAGTCGAATGAGGAAATAGTTAAATCTTTTAGTGGTGCATATTTTGAGGGAAGGAAATTCGGTGGTCGACACCCTTGCCAAAATGGGAGCAATGAAGTTTCTAATAAAATGTTCTTCTCTATAGTAGAGCTTCCAACCATGGTCCGAGGTCTCTTGACTTTGGATAATGCTAGGATTGGTGCTTTGAGAAAGTGTAAGTAGGTAGGGGTCTAGAAGAGAGCAGGTAGTAAGTTTGGAGGGTTGGTTTTTGTAGACATTGTGGAGTTTTCGATAGTGGGACCCTAGTTGTCTGTGGCCTCTCCTAAATCTATTGTTCCCTTCACCATTTTCTTGAATAAAATTCAACGCCGTTTTAAAAAAAAAAAAAAGTAGAAGATTGTCCTTTGCTTAGATCAACGCTTTCCCGTGAATTTGACTTCGGTCTCACCGGATTATTACTTTACGATCTCCTACACTTGGGAGCACATCCTTGTGGATAGATCACTTGCGCAGTTCAAATGCAATTAATATGAGAAGTCCAATCCCATGTATCACTTTGGTGCATGTTGGACACCCAAAAGAAAGGAAGTGAGGTCTACTTAAGAAGGGTCATATGTCAAAGCTTAGATGTGAGCAAATAGACTACCCAAAGGCACATGAGAACATCAAATGCACCAAAAGACCTAGGTGCTAGGGATCAAACTTCAAGTCAAGTTAAGAATCATGACAAACTTGGAAAAGGGGTTGGCAAGAATCAAGCTTCATAGGAAAAGCCTCTTTCAAAGTCTACTTGTGAACAAGAGAATGGTCCACTTGCCACATCAAAGCGATGATCTTCATATTTCTCACTAAAGATATTCCCATCTCTGGACAAGGGAGAAATTGTAGAAATGGTGGTGTGCCAAGAGAAACCTAAATACACCATCTCAATGGTCAAGAGTAGTACCCACCAGCCCACTTGAAAACCAAGATTGAAAACACCCACTCATGGGTCAAATTTGGGCAAGTTATGTGCACCATTCTCTTCAAAAGAGAGGTCACTTGAGTATGAGAAGACATGATTTGGTGGATCACCTAACCCCATGGAATGAAATGACAAAGGGTTGAAATTGGTACACATTGCCCATTTGAAAAATCGAGAACTAAAGTGCCCATGCATGGGGCTAATTTGCAACTTATGCCTACCACTTTCCCATAACTTAAAACCACTTGAGGCTTGGAAAGTATGGTTTGGTGGACCACCAAATCCCGTGAAAATGGATGAGCCAAAGAACTAAGAATAATGCGGCTGGCTCACTTGAGAAAACCACAAGGGGTACTCACTTGTGGGTGGTGACATTATAAGTGATTCTTGGGCACTACTTTCCTAGAACTTTAAACCCACTTGAACTTTGAAAGCTTGGTGGAATGGCCAGCTAATGGGTCCTTTGAATGGGTAAGTGACCCCAAGCCTTCTTCCAATCCATGGCAAAAGCACAAGTGAGAAGAATCCCCACGTACACAAAATTAATGTGGTGGGGGAACACTCTTGCCAAAAAGAACATATGGGCCTTAAAGTGGGACCAAAACCCACCTATTTTGGAAAATTCATGAAGGATCCACTACACTTTGTTAAAAAGGGACAAAAGCGGAAACGTGCATGAATCCGAGAAATGGTAGAAGAAGTGGGCCACTTGTTCATGAGAGCCCAACTATGAGATCTAGCCCACTTGAAAAAGAAGGATACAAATGAAGTGTGGGCAAGTCTCTTTCGTCCATATGTGTATAAATGAGAAAATGGGGTCATCTCAAGTGAATTTGTGGGTCCAAAATCTGAGATGGGCTCCACTTACTTTCATGGGCCCAACATTTGAAATAAAGGAAAAAGGAAAAAGAAGAAAAATGTATAGCAAGAAAGCATGAGAAAGGAAAAAAGAGGAGGAACATATGAGAGCCAAAATGAAGTATAGGGCCTAACCAAGTGCACCATGGTCCCCAAACTTCAATTTCGGTCTATTTAAATACAAACAGGCCCAACCCCCATGAGAAAAGAAAAGATGAAACTTCGCCATGCACACTTGACGTGCATGGGAAAGTCACTCTTGTACACATGAAGGGAGCTTAGAAAAAGAATGAAAATTGAAGAAAAAGTGAGCCTCAAGTGCTCCATCTCATTAACCACCTTGAAGCTTAGTAGAAAGTCTTGAAAATGCACTAAAGCTTGGGCCCACCACACCACCTCTTGAGGCACCTACATGAGAAAAAAAAGAGGAAGTGTAAGATAAAGAGAGATGAAAAATGAAGTAAAGGAAACAAATGAGAAAGTGGGTCATACCTTGCCACTTACCTTGACAGAGTGGCCCACCTCGCTGCTTCAAACACCAAAAGGAAGCCCCCACCACTTGTAGAGAAAAGAAACACCACCAAAAAGGGAAAAACTTGGAGAAAGAAGAATTAAGAAAGAGAGAGAGAGAGCATCTTTGGGAGAGGAACAACCACCATGTTATATAGAAGAAATGGGGGCACCCCATTATCTAGCCCACTAGAAGAACTAGAGGGCAAGGGGATGAACGGCACCCAGGGGGCAGCCGTCCTTCCCCTCTTGATGTGATTTGACCCCCTCTCCCTTCTTAGGAAGAACTCCCCCTTGGGAGGTGTGGTTGCAAGTGAATATTGGTACCTTTTGTAAGAATAAAGTGATGGAAGAGAGAGAGGAGAAAAAGTTTGAAACATCTCACCTCTTGAGAAATTGAAGAGAAGTTGAGGTGATGATGTAGAGGAGATAGAAGGAAATCTTTTACATTCACAATATACAAAAATATTTCGAAAAAAAATCGGCATCGATCTCAACCGTTTGAGATTCGATGATCTGGATCATTTAAAAAAAATAAAAAATAATTTTTAACCACTTTTAATAAAAAATCGACATCGACCTCGATCGTTTGAGTCTAGATCCAACGGTCCATATATTTTCCAAAATCCACAAATATTTTCCATAAAACCAGCGTGCCGATCTCGACTGTTCGAGTTGAGATCCGATGGCCTGAATCATTTTAATAAAATCATTAAAATATTTTTTGCAACCACCCAACTCAATTTGGTCAGAAGACCTTAAACTACATTACGATTAATTTCTCGGGGGCTTTCCCAATCTCTTCCGGATATGGTTGACATTTGATCGTACATGTGTCTGGAGTTTCTTGACAATTAAAGCTGAGTAGGGCAAAAATCCTGCAATCTTGATCATGTTGAACGCACCATGATAGAAAACTTTAATTGGAAGTCGCTATCGAAACCGACCGATGTTCCTTGTTCCTAGAAGTCATGAAGGGGATTAAGGCAACTGGAAAGTGAAGCACACCCTCATGGCATTATGAGCAGTATAAGACCCCAAACTGATTTGATCAAGGAAAATGTGAAGATGTGACCCATGTTGTGGCCGAAGGAGTCCATTAGATGATACATGGTCTATGTGCATTGCACAAGTGAAATATAAAACTTTATGGGTGTATTTCCTATAAACCCTTAATCCCTTCATCTGAAGATGTAAAACCATGACACTTAACTGCGTGTGATTGTCTTGCTCGCTAATGTAAAATTCATCGGGCTCCTTATTAGAAGTAAAAGCTGAGAGTGGATGGAAGTTCCACACATTTTTCCCTTGCATTTTAAAAAAAGAAAAATAAAAAAAGTATATTTCAAATAAAAACTGACGTCAATCCCAACCATTCTAATCGCGATCTGACTGTCGGAGACATTTCTAAAAAAATATATATATTTTAAATAAAATTAACGTCAATCGCAACCATCCAATCATGATCTAACTGTCCGAGACATTTCAAAATCGAATAAATATATTTGTAAGTAAAAACTATCATCGATCTCGACCATCCAAATCGCAATCCGACAATTCAAATCATTTTCAAAATTTCACAAAAACAAAGTCACCATTCCCAGTGGAGCATTTCAGGGTTACAACCACAAGCACTCACACTCTCTACGTGAGTCTCAAACTCCACCCATCCACTTTGCCAATTTTAGAATGATGTATCTGATCACTCATGGATTAGAATCTTAACCAAGATTGACAATCAATCGTCATAATTAATAGGTATTATCTAAATCATGTCCATCGAAAATGGAGTATCTCAGGATTACAACCTAAAGTACTTCTCTCATCCATCCTCGTAGAAACACAACCACGTTTTGGAACAATGGACCTGATCAACCACGTATGGGGATCTTGACCAAACCATTGATTAAACCTCCACCTTAAAGACAAATTCCCAGAGGAATAAAACCCTAAAAGTAATAAAGCTCAGATTCCACACATCCCCAGTGGTAGCAATCCTAATCACGACCGTTGGGATGAAAGATAATGAGCCAAATCCATGCATCCATCATCCAAACCATGCATCCACCCACCCATCACATCATCGCATCCATTAATGCATCCAGCATTAAATTCATGCATCTATTGCATCAGTCATGATCTTTTACATACTTTTAATAGAAACTAGTTAGTCCGTAACACCACAGGTATCCTATGTTAGTCTCATGGTTTCCCCGGAGTCCATCGAATCCCAATGCACTCAGAGTATGGTCGGGCTAAACTCCTGTGTTAGGGCAGTTGTACCAAATGCCAAGGTATGAAAAGATGTAAGTAAAAAAGCTCGGTCAAAGAAACCATTTGAAGGGTGAAAATGATGAATTGTAACTTAAGTGTTAAAATTAGAAGATTGCATGGAAAATTGGTCACTCAGACATGCCTAGTCTTGGACAGTTTCAGAACTTAATCGAGTCCAAGTAGACGTAGTGCATCTCCCGTACGGTTGCAAAAAGCACAAGACAACTAACCACTTTGACGATCAAGCGAAATAAGTACTTGTAGGGTGATCCAGGAAGTAACGGACAATCCATTTCGGGGGTTAGTAACCTCATAAGGTCGCCCGGTGCACAAGGGCTCTGTTGTACCATTTTTATGTTAGTACCGATTAAGAATGAAATGGTTATGATTGGGTACCCAAGTTGTAACGCATGCAAGGACAATCACAACGTTTTGTCCAAACCCTCGCAACATGTGCAAGTTATCTATTTCCAGATAACTAACTAACTCAGATACAAAGGCAAGCAAAGATTCCAGATCACGATCTACGAATGACCAAGTTGAGGGTGAGGAGTCCACTGGCTTTGGCATTTGGTTGCACACAACCTCTTCCAAAGAGGGGCATTTGTAGACGCTGCACCCAGGCTAAAAAGATGATTGAATGGCTAGATGGATGGAAACCCAGTTCACTCACCCAGTCCATACCCAAAACCCTATATCCGGACTCTAGTTGACTCACCCAGTCCATAACCAAAACCCTAGGTCCAAACCCTAGTCAATTCACCCATCCAAACCCTAATCCACAGATCAAACCCTAATCTATAACCCAAGGCTAACCTAAACCCAGTCAAACTCAACCTAAATCATCAGTCCGAAAAACTACCTATAGGAAAAACCAAGCAAAAAATCCCCGGCAGGTCAACTCAGTGGGTCAACTCAATGAGTCAACTAATTGATTCGACTCACTTAGTCAAAGCCAAAACCGAACGTCGAAGAACACCGAACTTGTAGTGAAAAATATGTAGGTTCGGAGTACCAGCTGACCAAAGCTGGGAGAGAGAGGCCGTACGATCGGCACCAAGGGGCCGCCTGTCCAAAATTACAAGAACTTCCACTTGGGGCAGCTATAAATACCCCCTCTCCCATTCATTTTCAGCTTCTACCAGCTTTGAGTCCTCCTCTGCGAGAAGTGACTAACTACCCTTCTTTCCTTAGCACCGAGAAAATCCCAATTGCGAGAGAAGAGCTTAAGCCTAGTTTAGCCCAGCCTGACCCTAACCCAAGCCTCTCAAGTCATCCAAGTCCCAACCCAAGCTGCTCGAGCTAGCCTACACGACACCCTCGTCCATCTAGTTATTCATAGCAACATCATCTCATTCATATCTAACATAGTGCAGCACTCTTTACTTTTCTAACCCCTTACTCATTGTATCCATTGGCATCATATTACCACCATTGACACCCAATCAGTCATATCATATACTCTGCGGCTTGCCGATAGATTGGATCTTACCCATAAAAAACTTTGACTGATCAAACACACCATTATACATCATTCATCGCACTTGTCAGTTCGAGTGTATGTTCTGTAGCTTGCCGATTTGTTTGGACCTTGCCCATCATAAACTCTTAATGATCAAATCCATATTCATACATCATTACATCAAATATCGTCTATGCAAATGTACGAGAATTGATCTTAACCTTCAAAGACTAGTTAAATTCAGTGAAGTAGAGACTGTACGTCAGTACAGGGAGAGTGGGTGCCTAACACCTTCCCGCCTTATAAACATGGTCCCTTATTACCTCAAATCTCTCACCGTTAGTTTGGATCTCCTTCTCTAACGTTTCTACAGGGTCTAGCCGACTGTAGATTCAAAGTAATTGACTAGTGACGACTCTAGTCTTTTATAAACTCTCTTCAAATACATAACCAAAGCATAAAGAAGCCTTTGAAAGAGGCGAACCCATAGAGGTGAAGATACGCGCCCCCAAAAAAATATAAATCCCAGTATTCACACTTTCCTAGGAACAGAAAGATATGCCAAGGGCTTACAGGGTAAGATGGGTGTGGGTAGCCCATAATCCTTTGTGTGTGTGTGTGGGGGGGGGGGGGGGGGGGGGGGGGGGGGGGGGGGTTAGAGAGAGCCTCGCCCCATCTTACACCTTTTTTGGTAGGAGGTTGTGGCATATTGTAGGGCTATACGAAATGTGTCTCCTTTTTGTATATACCCCTCTTTTAGTTAATAATTCAAAGTTCTTCCTTAAAAAATTGAGAATTTTTTGTATAGCCCCCTCTTTTAGTTAATAATTCAAAGTTCTTCCTCAAAAGTTGAGAATTTGATAAATGAATTAAAGAAACTTAATTCGAACTCCAAAACTGAGATCAAGTTATCAGGTTATAAATTTCGAGGCATGACATCCCATGTGAGGTGTTATTTTTTATCTTTTCAAAGGAAGAAATTTTTATTAATGCCCAGAGAAAAAACTATTCCAATGGGCTTAGGCTTGGGCTTAATTTGGGCCCTGGACTTGGGCTAAGTTTCGGAGGAGGTTCCATGGCTCAAATCAGCTGGACAGTCCCGAGTGGAGTGTCTACAGTGAATCCTAAGAAGGTTTCAACAGTGGGCATCCTTATCACCAGTGCTTTCTATGGTGTGGTCGGCTTGTGCCTTGGATCTGGCACATTCTTCGGATCTTATCCTAAACTGATCTAATGAACGGTGTGGATTATAGTGGCCCCCACAGAGCCGTTGCCTGGACCGACTTCTATGCTGTCGGGAGCAGGATGCAATCCCCTTCCAAAGTTCCAACTTACCAACAGGAGAGTCGATTACATACACAGGCAACCTTGCCCCGTGGGGTACCATACCATCCATCGCAATAATATCTTAATTTTGTAGGAAATCAATACAATGAAAAAGGTATGCCCCTCTAAGATAATTGCTCCTATAAAAATCATGCTGATCTGCTCACTATGATGGTCTCATATGTATGTAGAACCACGCTGTCGGTTGGCATTTATTCCCAAATTGAGGCCGTCCTCATGAGATAACCTACCTAATTTTTTTTGTTTCAGATGATCTTCATGTAGGCCCTAGCCTTTTCGTGGTACTGATTTCCTAAACAAAGGGCAGGATGGCTTAAAAGATGGCACCGTACTGCAAGATGTTGTACCATGCTTGCATGTGCTTCTCAAATAAATTCCACGTGGGAGATTATGGTGCAACCTAGAAAAAGAGATTGAACAGAGGGTTCTAACGATTCGATCTGTCAGATGTATATACTTGCAGAGTATTATACAATCTGCCCGGCTACTTTTAGATGATTTAGCACCATATGTCAAGCACCATATGCCAAAACGATAATTTCTGAGTGCCTGAATGTTCAAGCACCATATGCAAGCAGAGTATCATGGCGATGTGTTGGGCGGGGGTGAGTGGATGTGTGGCGCTTTGGGGCCTAACGTATCTATGTGTTTTAATATCCACGCCGTCCATCCATTTTTACAGCTTATTTTAGTGCATGAAGCCAATAATTAAGAATATTTAAAGCTGAAGTGGACCACACCACGAGAAACAGCTGGGATAATGACCACTCACTGTTGAAACCTTTTTAGGGCCCAACGTAATGTTTATTTGTCATCCAACCTGTTGATGAGGCCACACAGACAAGATGAAGGGAAAACACAAATATGAGCCTCATCCAAAACTTTTGTGGTCTCAATAAGTTTTTAATGGTGGCATTCAATCACCACCTTTATCTATGGTGTAGTCCACTTGAGCTTTGGATCTGATTAATTTCTAAGATCGTGCACTAAAAAAAGGGTCTAAAACGTATGGATGGTGTTCATATGCCATCCATACCATTCATAATAAGGTCAAGAAGTAGGCCTGGATGAAGCGAAAAAATGTCAGCTTGATCCACAATTTTTGTGGCCCCAAGAAGTTATTAATGGTGGGAATTTAATCACTACTGTGGGGGCCACTTAAGCATTGAATTTGCTTCATTTGTTGGCTCATAGACTAAATGATTTGAAAAAATGGATGAACGTCCTGGATAAAACACAATACATCACAGTGGGTCCCACAGAGCCCCTGGACCGTACCGTTTCTGTCTGGGCGACCCAATCAGCTTTTCTACATTTCGGACAAGCTGCAAGAGGCCGATATTCGTTAAACCCTAAACCTTCCTCTTTCGTTCCAGCTTTTGGGCTTTTCTATCTCCCCCCTTCTTCTAAACAAACCAGCTCGAAGCCGCAGCCCTAGAACATGGCGAACCTTGATCAACCAGTCGACAATAAACAATTGCCTGCTATCTTTCGCCGGAGGGGCCGCCGAAGGTCTGTTGTTGAAGGTCGGGGAGCAGGTCGGAATTGGAGATGTGGATCACGGCACAAAGTCCATGATCCTCTCTGAGCTCCCTGAGCTGATTCCAAGGACTTTTAACACTGCCATAAAGAGTTCATCTTGCAAGTCAGCAAAGGAAGGAGTGTAAAGGAAGCTGTGCAGCTGGCTGGAGCGATGGGTCTAGGGTTCTTTGTGGGAGGAATGGTTCCCCTCCTGTCTGCGGCCTTTATAAATGGTGGGCTTCTTCTTCTTCTTTTTCTTCATGTTGAGCAATTCATTCACAGAATGGGGATTATACAACAGGAATAAACCGATTCGGGCCTGCCAGAAGGCTAACTATCCAGCCCTGCTAACCTATCATCTACCCTACAAAAACCTAAACAACTAGATACCCCTCCTCAAGTTCCCTAGTCCTACACAGTCAAGGAACAAGGAAACCATTGAATGCCGGAGGAAGGCTGTTCGGCTCCAGAAAGAGCCTACTAATCTGAGTTCGGCTCTCCAACCTGGCTAAGGAATCCGCTGCATCATTAACCTCTCTTGGAATGTTGATGCAGGACGATTTCCACCCTACCCTCAAGCTCAAGGGAACCTGGCCCTTCCAATATCTCAAGCTCCAGTTGGCCTGGTACTCACATTATGAGCATGTCCACCCACCGATTTCGCATTGCATTCCACCACTATCTTAGAGAGAACCTCCGGGCCACACAGAAGTTCATTCCCTTGGACCACGGCCTCCATGAATATATCATAGGACTCTTCATTGCACCCACATGTAATTATTTACTTGGATTTTTCATGAATCTGGATAGAAGGCTTGCTGCAAAACATTATATTTAGCCTTATGTAAGTGAGATAAATAATTTTTTTGGTTAAAAAAAAAAAAGAGATAAATAAATCTACCTACTAGCTTCTGTATTCCTTTTCATTGGCTTTGTCTACCCCATCTCCTAACATAGGCTTTTCATTTGAATGGGAGTTATTACATGATTGTAATTAGACATACACAATCGTTAAGATTGACAAATCCTGAGTATTCTTCTCCTTACAAAAATACATTGGAATCTTGAATAACTTGCATGGAAAAAAAAAAAATAAAATAAATAATAAAATAAAATGTAAAAGACCCAAGTCCTTCATTTGAATTTATCCATCATAATTCACTGAATTCTTTCATCAAATCATTGAATTAACTGTATATATCATATCACCAAGATACAAGCAAACTATAAGATATTCATACCTTAGGTTTGAAATAAAGAGTTAGTTTACTTTCACTCTTGAAATTATTGTTAAGAAGGTACTCCTCTATTTTTGTTGCACCATTCCCTTGGAGCTTTTCTCCATTTGTATCTTTGTTCTCCCCACCCTTTGAGTTTAAATTTTGCTGGTTGCTTTACATACACATTTTCATGCAACTCACCATTTAAAACACTGATTTGATATCAAATTGATAAACTTTCCATCCTTCTAGAGCTGCAAAAGTTAAAAATATTCTAAATTTGTATGCCTACATTAAACATTAATAGCGTCAATGATTAGATGGTAATGTAATAACAAACTAGTGTCTAGCTAACAGCCACATGGCATATCCAGATAGCCTAGTACCATGCTTGCATGATATGCCCAGTTAGCACATTTAATCAATATTCCACATTAGTTACATGGAGAATTATTATATTGTTGCATGCAAACATTATGTTATATAGGAAATGAAAGATAGTTGTATGAAACATCATTGTAGTGCATTCGAAATGAAATAGTAAATATAATGTTAGGAACTTGAGATAGGAGTTAGGACAGGCGCTGGCGTATTTGGTCTATATAAGGATATATTTTGCAATGAGAAGAGAATCCATTATTGAATTATAAAAAATATATATATTATTTCTTACAATTTTTTAGCAAAGGAAAGTTTGAGTGATTCCTCTTTGGTTGTGAGTACAACCCATACTAATCGAGTGATTCTCGATTCATCTGCAACTTTGCGATTGTAGAAATTTTCAGTTTTAAGAGGTTTATCGGTTGTAATGTTTTTAGTACTTCTGGTTATGGATTATGTTTATAATTTTTCTGGTAACATGTCATCACGTCTATTTTCATTCTACATAATTTCATTCCATTTTGAGTTCCAGAAAATTACTAAAATTCTTAACGTACCAGTTGCTTGAAATTGATGATTTCTTGGATTGTTTAAAACAGACTCATCAAGGTTCACTTTGTCTTTTAAACTACCTCAATCAGAATTATATGCAACGACATATATTACTTTAAAATGGTGCATTTAAGCTGTCCATTGTGACCACATCGAGTTGCATTAAAGTGGTATAAGAGCAAGTTCCATTTATGATAGAATAAAAAAATCTATCAACATTCAAAGATTTATCTGATCAAATGGGTCCAGTATTTGAACATCTTTGAATGCCATAATGAAGAGGTAGAATTCCCATCGCCTCCTCTATCATTGTGAGGAAATTTTTATTACTTTGTGTAAGCCACCTATCTTTGATGAAGAGGATAATTGTGATATTGGGTATGGAAAGAAAGTTAAAGGAATATCTAGAAATTGTATTTATGATGAAGAATAGAGTTGAGAAAGCATAAGACATCCATGCTACGATATTAGAAGATGGAAGGTTTGGTGGTGACAATGACATTTTGATGTATAACAAAAGTACATCACAAGCTTGGTAGCCACTAAGTGTTAAGAATGGGGTTCATACGTTGCGATTGGAAAAGTAGATGAATTTTTTTCTCTACAACAATGAAGTTACATATTTAGTTCAACGACGTGGTATAAAATTGTCTATATTCATTTGGACATTTAAGGAAGACAAATCATGACGATTTTTTTTTAAAACAGTTCTAAGAAATATATAAACAATCAACAACAATTACAACCTAGCGACTCGGGTGGGCTCCACACAAAAAGAACAGTAGTGACACCTATCAAATCCTTGAGAGAGGGAGCTACCAACTATACCCAAAAAGGGGTGTGCCAACCCAAAAAAGGAAGAAGACCCCCTAATCCATTCTAATCGCTAGGGTAATCAAAACCCTAACAACACTAGAGAGCTCCGATCTACTAATATCTAGAGTTGGGTGAATCACCACTACCCATTCTAGCTAGAGCATCTGCTATCGCATTATCTTCATGTCGAATTGTTGAACTGGATCATTAACTACAAAAGAAGAAGCCAATTGCAAAAGTCATCACATTTCAAACTCGAGGACAAGTTCTTTAACAGAAGGGGAGAATAATACAGTAAAAAACCTAATGGCCCACTAAAACCCACATGGGATATATATCCAAATGGCCTAGTATCATGCCTACATGGTAAAGCGAAGGGGTTACCAAAGTGGTAGTTTGGACAGATTCAGAGCTACTGGTGAGAGCCCTGTCAAAGCCTATTATTGCCAACTAGACTACTTAGTATATGCAGGTTGCTATTCGTAAGATCTTGTGCAAGTTAGAGGTTATAATTTCGTACAACCCGAGAGAAGCCAACTCGGTGGCTAATATATAGGCTTGCTCAGTGGGGTAGCAATTCTCAGGGCCCCCAAGTGTTCTCTTCAATTTCAAGCATTGCTCTGGTTATTCATGGGCTTCATTTTCTGGACAAGGTGGGGATGGGTTATGTCAGGGAATCTTAATGTTTGGGTGGGTTGTAGATTTACGATAGGCCGGCTTTCAGAATTGTTTTGAAGGTCGGCCCGAATGGCCTCGACCGCTGTATATTTTTTGAGTATATCAATGATAAAATGGTTTGATTAAAAAAAATAATGCAGTGTAATTTATGGCAAGGGACCAAACATGGGCTCCTATGTAGAAATTGCAGTGTAGAAATGGGTTCAGTTCGACCCATTTTTGGGCGTATCCCATGATCGCGTGGGC
Organism: Liriodendron chinense; assembly: GCA_003013855.2. NCBI lineage: Eukaryota > Viridiplantae > Streptophyta > Magnoliopsida > Magnoliales > Magnoliaceae > Liriodendron > Liriodendron chinense. The sequence continues at coordinate 21,018 of PVNU02000891.1, forward strand.
TCACTTTTGGTGTACAGTCAAGTGCCTCAGGTAGTCCCATATATGGGCTCTAAAATCCCTAAGTTAAGCATGGTGATCATTTGTGTGCAATAAATGGTGATGGCCCAAAGTAGGGTAGTCGTACAAAATTTGTGCAGAGAAATATACATAAACTAATTTCTATCCACTTTTGGACCTTATACCCGTTTCATGTGGGGCCTGCCACAAGTCATTAGGAGGCCAATCTTGAACCTTGTTATGAAACCTACAAGACCCAAGTGGCAGCTCCCAATTTTGATGTGGGTGGGGCCCGCCATAAGGTCATATAGTTGGTGAAATTCTAAAAGAACATGTTGCTGAAAATTGATTTACTACAAGTCTAAACTTAGGAAAGGGTGGGGTCTAATGATCAGTGGGCTAGTTTGCTTTATATGGGTAGTCAAATTTCGAATTTAGATTCTTAAGCACATTTTTAACAATTTCAGTTTTTTTTTTTTTTTCAAATAGGTCTTTCACTAAGGGGCCTTGCTTTTCTTCTCTTTCCTTTTTAAGAGAAAGGTTGGGTATCACACAACCTGAAACTTTATTAAAAGCACAAGATATATGTATATGCAGTTGGGTGGACGCTACATATATAGACCTGCCAAACCTATCATGTTTTTTTTTTTTTAACACAAAAACCGCCCAACGACATATTATCAACAAAACTTACAACCTAAAACTTTGGGTGGGCGCCATAAAGAGACTAGTAGTCTCACATGTCTTATAATCAAGACGTACCTAGCACAAGGGACCTAGGAGAAAAGTAAACAAACATACACAAATCCCAGTAGATCCCAATTGTGATAACCCGCTACCCTAGTGGCGGGCACAATTAACCCTTTCTCATTGTCCCCCCGTCCCCCCTCCAAACATTGTACAAGGAGATAAGCCCCCTCATAGGTCTAAGGATATCCAATCTACTAAAGTATCTCCTATTGGACCATCCACAACATCCATTCTTGCTAAAGCATCCAAACCACATTCCATTCTCGTAAAATATGTGAAATATTAAAGTGAATGGATCGACGAATGGGTTGAATGGTCGCTAGATAGTACTAGATATTCTTGGGAGATGCAGCTTGAGGGTTTGAAGCCGCCTCTGTAATCATTCAAGACAGTCTCTACCAAGATATTAGACAACTCCAAAAGACTACAAATCTCCAATACAAGCCAGTGCTTCCATTATATTGTTGGTAATACAATCATAGGAATTGTGGAAGGTGAATATTACTTTCCTCCAATGATTTCTACAGATTCCCCTTCCTCTGCTGTCATCGAGATTAACTCTAATAGACTCCTCTACATTAAGCTTAAGCTGAAATTGGCAGTTGAACTCTCCAAATTCCCGAGCGTCGTTCCTAAGTTGTCCCACCTACTGCGCCACATACCAAACTTGGAAAACAAGCTAACGAAATTCTTGAAGTACAAATTCGACTTGTGTCAGAGGGAAATCTTATTTCCATCCAAGTCGTGGAGACCTTTGAATAGTTTAGATGTTAAATATACACTACCTTGGATCCCTCAATGGCTAGCGCCATGTGACAGCCAGGTCCCACAGTTGGTGGGCCCCACAACTCAGGGCCATGGGCCCCCTAAGAAAGACAAGAAGGAAAACAAAGTGCAAAAAGCTAAACTGAAGATTAGGGTCCAACCCGTTTTCGGGTTGAACTTTGGATCACATGGGGCCACCTTTTGGTGAGTGGCCAGATGCTCCTAGTATCCCCACGTATAGGCTTCAAAACCCCTACGGTGGGGCCCATTGGTTTTGTTTGTGAAAATGATGGTAAGGGAATAAACATGGGCTCCTGGAAATACCATGTAGAAATTGCAGTGTAGAAATGGGTTCGGTTCGTCCCATTTTTGGGCGTATCCCATGATCGTGTGGGCTCACGTTTTGGTGCACAGTCAAGTGCCTCAGGTAGTCCCATATATGGGCTCTAAATCTCTAAGTCAAGCTTGGTGATCTTGTTTGTGCAATTAATGGTGATGGCCCAAAGTAGGGTAGTTTACAAAATTTGTGCAGAGAAATCTACATAACTGGTTTCTATCCACTTTTGGACGTTATACCCGTTTCATGTGGGGCCTGCCACAAGTCATTAGGAGGCCAATCTTGAACCTTGTTATGAAACCTACAAGACCCAAGTGGCAGCTCCCAATTTCAATGTGGGTAGGGCCTGCCATAAGGTCACAAAGTTGGTGAAATTCTAAAAGAACATGTTGCTGAAAATTGATTTACCAAAAGTCTATACTTAGGAAAGGGTGGGGTCTAATGACCAGTGGCCCCCACATGTTTCCACTAGACAAAGTGGCTATCCTTGGTGGGCCACACAGAGGTGTCCAACCTTAGCCATAAGAAAGGAAAGAGGGGGAGTGGTGAGTATTACCCACCTCAGTTTTTATTTAAGGAGAAAATATATTCAAAGAAAGCGGATGTATGGGTGTGGGCTAATGGTGGATTCGGTGCTATGGGTAGTCAAATTTCGAATTAAGATTCTTAAGCACCTTTTTAACAATTTCATTTATTTTTTCAATTAGGTCGTCCCTAAGGGACGTTGCTTGTTTTCTTTTTTCCTTTTTCCTTTTTAAGAGAAAGGTGGAATCACACCACTGGAAACTTTATTAAAACCACAAGATATATGTATATGCATTTAGGTGAGTGTTAAAAAAATAGACTTGCCAAACCTATCTTTTCTTCTTTTAACACAAAAACTGCCCAATCACATATAATTAACAAAATTTACAACCTAGAACTTTGGGTGGATGCCACAAAGAGATCGATTGTCTCACATATCTTATAATCAAGATGTGCCTAACACAAGGGACCTACGAAAAAGGTAAACAAACAGAAGCAAATCCCCAATAGATCCTAACTGTGATAACCCGCTACCCCAACGATGGGCATAATGAGCCCTTTCTCATCGTCCCCCCTCCCCCACCCAACATTGTCCAAGGATTTAAGCCCCCTCATAGGTCTAAGGATATCTAATCTACTAAGGTATCTCCTATTGGACCATCCACAACATCGATTCTCGCTAAAGCATCCACAACCACATTCCATTCTCGTAAAATATGTGAAATATTAAAGTGAATGGATCGATATTCCTGGGAGATGCAGCTTGAGGGTTTGAAGTTACCTCTGTAATCACTCAAGACAGTCTGTACCAAGATATTAGACAACTCCAAAAGACAACAAATCACCAATACATCTACTAAAGCCATCACTTCCATTGTATTGTAGGTAACCCAATCACAAGAATTGTGGAAGGTGAATATTACTTTCCTCCAATGATTTCTACATATTCCCCCTCCTCCATCGTCACCAAGATTAACTCTAATAGACTCGTCTACATTAAGCTTAAGCCAATCCTGTCATGCCCCGAAATTCGCAGTCGAACTCTCCAAATTCTCGAGCATCATTCCCAAGTTGTTCCAGCTATCGCGCCACATACCAAACTTGGAGAACAAGTTAACGAAATTCTCGAAGTACAAATTCGGCTTGTGTCAGAGGGAAATCTTATTTCCATCCAAGTCATGGAGACCTTTGAATAGTTTAGATGGTTAATAAACACTACCATGGATCCCTCTATGGCTAGGGCCATGTGAAAGCCAGGTCCCCCAGATGGTGGGCCCCATAACTCAGGGCCATGGGCCTCCTAAAAAAGACAAGAAGGAAAACAAAGTGCAAAAATCTAAACTAAAGATTTGGGTTTGACCCATTTTCGGGTTGAAGGATCGCGTGGGGCCACCTTTTGGTGAGTGGACAGATGATCCTAGTATCCCCTTAGATGGGCTTCAATACCCCTAAGGTGGGGCCCATTGGTTTTTTGTGTGAAAATTATGGCAAGGAACCAAACATGGGGTCTTGGAAATACTATGTAGAAATTGCAGTGTAGAAATGGGTTCGGTTCGACCTATTTTTTTGGCGTGTCCCATGATCGCGTGGGCTCACTTTTTGGTGTACAGTCAATTGCCTCGTGTAGTCCCATATATGGGCTCTAAAAACCCTAACTCAAGCATGGTGATCATGTGATGTATTGGATCGACAAAAACGTATGTGAATGATACTTTTCTTTTCTTTTAGAAAAAGAGGGAATACTATTTCTATCCTTGAAGAATGCTAGAAGAAAAGTGCTCGAGGGATCCTTCCTACGAGGTAGGGTGGAATCGGGTGAGGAAAAAAGGTGATGTATTGGAAGATCATGGACACCTACATGATCTTGTGATGGGCTCTAAAAACCCTAAGTCAAGCATGGTAATCATGTGATGTATTGGATCGACAAAACGTATGTGAATGATACTTTTCTTTTCTTTTAGAAAAAGAGGGAATACTATTTCTATCCTTGAAGAATGCTAGAAGCAAAGTGCTCGAGGGATCCTTCCTACGAGGTAGGGTGGAATCGGGTGAGGAAAAAAGGTATTTCCAACCATTCTTCCGCGGGTTTCTTCACTATATTCGTCGGAAACATCACCTTTGATACCAGCATTGAGGATCTTCGGCGCATCTTTGGGAAGTATGGGAAGATCATGGACACCTACATCCCTTGGGACCCGATGCAGAATCGGCATAGGGGTTTTGCCTTTGTCCGTTTCCTTTATGGGGATGATGCCTTCAAATCAATTGATGCCCTACATGGTAGAAGGATCGACGGTAGGGTAGTCACGGTTGCAGTAGCAAACCCTACAAGTCAACGAACCAAGAATCAAATGTCTACCAAGCCACCTTCGGTCCGCTCCCCCTTAGTACAACCAGATGGCCCATCGCTATCTCCGAGAGCTAGGTTAGAAGATCCCTGCAAACCCTTCTTGAACGCTGCAAGGAAGGTCAGCACCCCCTCTAGAAAACAAACTCTCCTCAGACATCTCTGCAATGTATCGTCAGAGCAGGGCCAACAGAGGTTGCGAGGAAGAAAAAGGAGTTGGACCTTGGCCTGGTTGGAGAGGTGGACGATCCAACTGTGCCTATCATCCGTTTGATAGAATGCCTGAGAGCATCCAGGTACGTTGCCTCCTCCATTGATGTCTCTAGAATAGCCCCTGACCGATTCTTGCTAATTTTTAAATCCAGAATGGAACTGCTGTCATTCTACAAGGACTACTCGCTGCACAAACTTATGGGCCTCAATCGAGTTGAACCTTGGTCTCCAGAGGCTACGTTGGGCAGAGAAGGCTCCTGGATCAGACTGTACGGGATTCCAGCTCACGCATGGTTTGAGTCAGTTTTCAGAGGTTTGGGGGAGACATATGGTGAGGTAGTAGAAGTTGACAGATGCTCGATGTTAGGCTTCTCCAAGGTGGCAGCCAGGGTCAAAGTTCTTCTTAAAACAGGGATGGACATCCACTCTATCAGGACTCTGGATGTGGCAGGTAAGGCTTTCTCCATCTGGGAGTGCATTGAGCTCACGAAATCAGGGGATTGCCCCTTTGACTACACCAATGATGGATCGGACGCTGCTCTTCAGGGGGAAAACACTAGACAATGGGTGGAAAGAATCTTTCGTCACTCAGCTCCTCCAGTGAGGCCGCATGCGGGACCACCAAGCTCTTCCCCCACAGATGTTTGTAGAAATGTTTCAGAGGAAGCTCTTCCCCCACAGACAGATGTTTGTAGAAATGTTTCAGAGGATTCACTCAGTGTGCTCCCAGTCTCTGAAGACTGCAGAGACCGGCCAACAGAGGGAAGGCCTCCAAAGCATCTCCTTATGCCATCCCATTTCTCTGGTCGTGATGAACCTCAAATCCCGACCGATGTTAAGAAGTTGGCCCATTTACAGATGCAAGTGCAGCAGATCAAAGATCTTCTCTCCTCAGATGCGGAGGCTCAGCTTAACTCTCAGTATGCAGGCAATGTTGTATGCGAAAACACGCCCATTTCTCCAGAAATAGGAGCAACGCTACATCTCCCTAACAGTAACAGAACAGAGATAACCAGAGATGTGAACACTTCTCAGAAGGAAACGCAGAATCAAGGCCCTCCACAGGCTCCCCTCTCGGATCAGCATCAGGCAGGTAATCTTGGACAGATAGACCTCAACCCAATTCCTTGGCCCGCGTTAGCTTGGGGCAGGAAGAAAGCTCACTCAGCAGGTAACAGTCCCTTCAACATCCTGGATTTCAGCCCCCTCTCCAATAGGGGAAGGCTGGACTCTGATTCTAAGGAAGCTGAGGACTTTCCTTCGCAAGTTCTAGAATCCCATCTTAGATCCATCCCCTTAGAAATGCAGGAACCTGAGCTCAGGGAGGATCACTCCATCTATGATCCCCTTTTAGTAGTCGACCTATCTGCCTTCTTCAACGAAGCAGCTAACGGCAGGAACAACCTTCATCTGACAGCGGCTGCTCATCCTCTTCTAAAACAGGATCATTCGCCATCATCAGTTAGGGAAGGACACAGGAATCAGCCAGAAACTCTACCGTGCCCTGAAAACTCGGAGTCCCTACGTCAAGATTCGAGCGAGGAAATGCTTCCCATCTGCCCCCCTCAGGTAACATTGGACGTGAATAATAGAAATCAGCTACGGAGAAAAGCTATGAAATGTCTAAGGAGGGACATCGGATCAGCAAAATGGAATGGTAGACTCAGAAATTCCCAGAAGAGGGCTGTTGATTCAGGTTGTTTGACAGATGGATAACATCTTAATATGGAATGTCCGAGGGATCGGCAACGTTGCCTCCATCAGATCAGTCAAAAGACACATCCGAAATTTCAACCCGGAGATTGTGGTTTTATTAGAACCCATGCTCAGAGACGGGAAAAGGATTAGCACCGGGCTCAAGCTGGGATTTCATTCTTCGCTTTCCAATGCAGACAGTGGAGGTAAAATCTGGGTCTTTTCTAAAGGTCAGCTGGAAGCAGAGAAACAGCAATCCACTAATCAGTTGCTTTCTATGAAAGTTAGGAGAAGAGATACTGCTGGTCATTTGCTGCTATCTTTTGTTTATGCAAAATGTTCCAGACAGCTCCGGCGGCATCTTTGGGTCGATCTTTGCGTCGGTGGCTAACAGCAACCCAGGGGCCTGGCTTGTATGTGGAGACTTCAATGTTACGAAAGTACAGTCAGAGCGGCTGGTATACAGAAATGTAGACCGGCAGTGTTCGGCTGAGTTTATTAATGCAATCAACTTGGCAAACCTGCAAGATGCTGTGTTCTCCGGCAATCATTTCACGTGGTGTAACAATCAGGGGGGGACCTCTAGATCCTGGGGCTAGGCTCGACAGAGCCCTTTGCAATTCAGACTGGTTCGACTGCTTTCCTCAGTTCAAGGTGGTGCACCTTCAAAGAGGGGGTTCTGATCATGCCCCTCTGCTTCTAACCTGTCCTCCTCCCTCTCCGTCCTCTCCCAGGCCATTTCGCTTCCAACGTATGTGGCTTCTCCACGACAACTTCCATCCTCAGATCAAGGATGCTTGGAATATAGCGGGACTTGATAATCCTCTCTTAAATCTGGTGCACAAGATGAAGAATGCTAAACACATTTTGAAAGGGTGGAACAAGGAAGTCTTCGGGAATGAGTTTCACAGGGTTAAGGAAGCTGAAAACCAGTTCTCTTCTATTGAGGATCTTTGGCAAAGTCGTCCAAACGAAGACTTCACGTCCCTCTTTCAGGCAGCCAAGTCTAATCTTCAGATTGCAGAGATGTATGAGGAAGTGTTCTGGAAACAAAAATCTCGGAATAACTGGCTTGAAGAGGGAGATAGGAATACGAAGTTTTTCCATGAATCGGTAAAGGATCGCGCGAGAAGAGCGTTCATTCAAACCATCCGGTTAGACAATGGGGAGGTCATTTCAAATCTTCCTAGAATCAAGGAAGAGGCTGTCTCCTTCTTCTCCAACCTCCTATCTTCTCAAGAGGACAGTCCCCCTTTAGAGCTACTTGATCTCTTACCTTCGGATATCTCCCCAGTAGACAACGATTTCCTCCTCCGAGATCCCACTCTGGAGGAGCTCAAGCTGGTGGTGGATTCGATCCCGAAAGATGGAGCTCCAGGTCCTGATGGTTTCTCCAGCGCTTTCTTCTCAGGCTGCTGGGAGACTGTTGGACAAGATCTGCTTGATGCAGCCACGTTTCTTCTCAAGGGTGGGTCGCTCCCTCGCGCCTTCACAGCCACGTTGATCTGCCTCATTCCTAAAACATCATCTCCCAAACAATTTTCACATTCCCACCCTATCAGCCTCTGCAACGTTGTATACAAGATCTTCGCCAAACTCTTAGCTGCCCGTCTCAATCTCCTTCTGCCGAAGCTAATCTCTCGAGAACAGGGGGCCTTCGTCCAAGGTCGATCGATGGCGGAGAGCATAGCCCTTACCCAAGAGCTTTTTAGAGATCTTGAAAGAAAAGTCAGAGGTGGGAACGTTATATTTAAGCTCGACATGGAGAAGGCCTACGACAGGGTAGCCTGGCCTTTCTTGAAAGCAGTCCTCCTCAAATTAGGCTTTAACAGCACTTGGGTGGCAGTGGTCGAACAGTGTTGGAGCTCATGCTGGTTCTCAGTTTTGCTCAATGGAGAGCCGAGTGGTTTCTTCAAGTCTTCAAGGGGCCTCCGCCAAGGTGATCCCTTGTCGCCTGCCCTATTCATTCTAGCTTCGGAAGTTCTAAGCAGAGGGCTGAAGAATCTGAAGGAATCTGGCCGTTGCCAGCCTTTCATCTCCAAACGTAGCTGTCCTATGGTGACGCACCTCTTGTATGCTGACGATACTATTATTTTCACTAATGGGGGTTCGAGGTCTCTCGCCGCCACCAAGCATTTTCTTCAGCAGTTTCAGTAGGCCTCAGGTCAGAAAATCAACCTTGCCAAAAGTGAATTCCACTGTTCGAGCAAGCTTCCCTCCTCCAGAATCAGGTCCATTCAAAACCAATCGGGTATTAAAAATGCTTCCCAAATCCTGAACTACCTGGGTGTCCCAATTATCCGCGAAAGAATTAGAAGGCTCCACTTTTAGCCGCTGTTGGACAGAGTGCAAGGTAAGATCTGTGGATGGACAAGCGAATTCCTCAATCAAGCAGCCAAAGCAGTCTTAATTACCCATGTGCTCAGCAGCATCCCCATCCACTCCATGGCCGCGACGGTGGTTCCCAATCTAGTTCTCCACGACCTGGAAAAGATGTTTGCAGATTTCTTCTGGGGTTGGGTTGAGGGGAGGAAAAAACAACACTGGATCAATTGAAAGTCCTTGACAGTGCCCAAATCAGAAGGGGGGATCGGTGTTAGGAGACTAAAAGAAGTCATGCTAAGTTTGCGCCTTAAGATGGCTTGGATTGCTAGCAGCGCCTCCTGCTTTTCAGTTTGGGGAGAGTTCTTCAGAGCTAAATACCTACCGCAAGGAAACTCCATTAACCAAACATCGTTATCGACAGCCTCTCCGTTATGGAGAAGAATTGCGAAGCTACTCCCGGTGATTTCAGAAAATTCCCGCTGGGTCGTGGGTAAAGGTGAATCCGGTCTGTGGACTGAAAATTGGACTGGCTTGGGCCCTCTTTCCAATAGGGCCTCCCATCCGATCCCCCCTGCATTGAGAAACCTTCAGGTGAAACACATTCTTTGGACAGAGGGTCTCTTGTCGAATTCTCCAGCGCTGCCCCTTCTTCCGGATGAAGTGATATCCAAAATCAGGTCAGAAGGTATGTTCCTCCGGCAGTCCGACGACGAGCGTGTGTGGCCTTTTGAATCTTCGGGTGGCTTCTTGGTTAGGTCTGCTTGGTCCTTGGGTCGGCAGCCTTTGAGCAGGAAATACTGGGCCAGGTGGGTGTGGCATGGCAAAATGCCTCCTAAGCTTTCAGTTTTTGTTTGGAAGGTATTGCATTCAGGCATTCCTGTCGACGCCAGAGTCCAGAGTAGAGGCATTTTCCTTGCTTCCAGATGCAACTGCTGCCATGCGCAAGATAGCTCAACACAGGTGAGGCCGTCCTCTGAAACCATCGACCATCAGTTTGCCTCCAGTTTCCTTGCCAATAGGGTGTGGGCCACATTTAGCGCTCTTTTCGACGTCCACTTCTTGGAAGCCCAATCGCTGATTGCCAGACTTCAGCAATGGTGGCATTCTGCCACAACTTCGAACAGTTTTCTGCTGCTCAGAGGGCTGCTGCCGAGCATCATTATCTGGGAAATTTGGAAGGAGAGGAATAGATGCCGCTTTGATCAGTTGACAGTCAACGTCGGTAGGGTCCTGGTGCAGGTACGATCGTGGATGCGGATCTTCAGTGCCAACCTCCCCCGTCCTCATAACCCCCACCCTATCCAATACGCTTGCCATCACCTCTCTTCAGATCCGATTTCAGCAAGTCAACAACTCCAGATTAGAGGCGGTTAAGTGGATTAGGCCTGAGGCCGGCTGGTTTAAACTCAATGTTGATGGATCCTCCATTGGCAACCCGGGTCAGATAGGTGGTGGTGGATTTTGTAGAGATTCTAATGGTAATTTCATTAGCGCTTTCTACAACGGCTACGGCTTGGGGACTAATTCCATTGCGGAAGTCAGAGCCTTGGTGGAAGGATTAACTACCTGTGTGGAAGCCGGCCTTTCCAAAATAGTCATAGAAACAGATTCTCGATTCGTGGCTGACATGTTTGAGAACGGTTTCCCTCGACCGTGGCAGATGAGGTTCTGGCTAGCCAAGTTCGCATCCTTGAAAGCCATTGCTGATGTCAGAATCGTCCATGTCTTCAGAGAAGCCAACAAGGTCGCGGACGGTTTGGCCAAGATGGGCAGCAACCTTCAATGCTGCTCCCGTTTCTCCTCGGTCAGTGCTCTTCCTCCTCCTATCATAGGAGATTTGGTGTTAGACAAAATGGGTTTGGGCTCCATTAGAAGGGTTATAGGTCCCTTCTAAGTCCTTTCTTTTTTTCTTTATTTCTTTTTGGCCTTTGGGACCTTATGATAGGCAGCCTCCGGCAGAGTTCCGGGGTGCTACCCGTATCTGTATGCTCTGTATATTCCCCTTGGCTCAATAAAATTCTTAAAAAAAAAAAAAAAAAAAAAAAAAAGCATGGTGATCATGTGTGTGCAATTAATGGTGATGGCCCAAAGTAGGGTAGTTATACAAATTTTGTGCATAGAAATGTACATAACTGGTTTTCTATCCACTTTTGGACGTTATACATGTTTCATGTGGGGCTTGCCATAGGTCATTAAGAGGCCAATCTTACACCTTGGTATGAAACCTACAAGACCCAAGTGGTGGCTCCCAATTTCAATGTGGGTGGGGCCCGCCATAAGGTCACCAAAGTTGGTGAAATTCTACAAGAACATGTTGATGAAATTGATTTACCAAAGTCTAAACTTAGGAAAGGGTGGGGTCTAATAATTAGTGGGCCCACATGTTTCCACTGGATAACGTAACTATCCTTGGTGGGCCAAACAGAGGTGTCCCACCTTAGCCATTAGATAGGAAAGAAAGGAAAAGCGGGAGTATGACCCACCTTAGTTTTTTTTTCCAGGAGAAAATATATTCAAAGAAAGGGATGTACATGCCATTTGAGGAAGGCCCTATAAAGGATCAGATTCCCTTATCATATAGCCCATGTACAAACAAGAAAAAGAGAAAGAGATAGCATGGAGAGACTAAAAACCCATACCACCAAACCACCATCAGCCCACACCCGTTTTCTGATTCTTCCATGTTCTAAGAAAACCAATACCTACATTATCTACGACCACAACCCCCCTAATTGAGGCGTGCAAGTCAGCTCGACTTCTAAAAAAGCTATCAAGGGCACCAAGGCTTGCCCACTTCGCCAAACTATCTGACACTAAATTCCCCTCATGCCAGGTGTGCATAACTGAAAGGTTCAAGGCAGGACTTCTCGTTATGGATGGAAATAATCCAATACCAAATTTCCCCGGACATGATGAGCGGGGATTGGAGACGGCATCAATCCACCTTAATTAGATGGCTTGGATCCTTGCTAAGCTTAATGGTTGGCCCACCTCTTTGGTCCCACAACTCACTTTCTCTCTCAAAATTCATAGAATTTGCTAAGTATTGTAAGGGGAAATGCTAGAGAAACCCCAAAAAGAGTATGATGTGGCATGTGATGTGGCGGTTTGTTCAAATGTGTAAAGCGAGAAGAATTGGAGAGGTAGTTTGATAATGGTGAGTGATGGTGGAAGTGAAGTGAAATGGGGTATTTATAAGTATTAGGGGTGACATTTTGACAATTTTCGAAAGTCTAGGGGCTAAGTAAGGCTTATGAGTTGTGATTGGTTGTTAGAATGAATGTTCCATGTGGCACAATGTGAATGGTTGGATTGGAATTGTAGGGAAACCTAATTTTAGTAAAACTAAGGGCAGAGGATTTATTCACTCGGAGCGGGCTTCCCGAGATAAGGGGTTTTTTTTTTCCGAGATAAGGGTTGCTTTTTCCTCTCCACACCTAACCCGCGATGAAATTCCGTAGGAACCCACGTGAGGGCGGCGCATTATGCAGCATCTGCTACATGGATTCCATGTGGTGGACGATGCATCATGCAATGCCTATCGTGTAGATTGGTCCTAGTTTTGGCCGGGATCATAATTGGGACCTAATTCCCTCTAGGCCCTAAAGCTAAATAGGCTTGGGCTTGGCTGGTATTGGTCTTCAACTGAGCTTTTAAAACTCGGCTCTAGACTAGTTTGTGGTCTTGGACTTGGGCTTAGTTAGGTTTTGGGGGTCCCATAATGCTCTAATCAGTTTATCAACCTAAGAGGGCTGTCTGTAGATGCCCCTCTTTAATATAGGTTGCTCGCAATATAATTACTGAAGTGAGTGGATATCCCAACCTCACTAGTCAGATTTTCTGAGTGTGGTCTAGATTCGTTGCTTTCCTTGGTATCTATGTCAACTGATTGTTAGGAAAGGGATAACTCACACATATCATAAGGGTTTGGTGGAAAAACATTATAATTGTCCTTACACTTTTTGTGGTATTACATGCAACCAATCACATCCCTTTCATACCTTATCAGCCTTAGCATCAAAATGAATTTGGAAAGTAGTGCCCCTGTGCTTTCTACGCCCTACGGGGATCCCTCTACTGACTGGATCTATCCCTTGCCTATATGATCACAGTAGGAGCACTTGCTTTACTTGATCGTAAAAGTAGTTAATTGCCCTGTGTTTCTTGTGGCCTTATGGGTAAGTTACTACATTGACTTGGACTCAATCAAGTTCCACAAGTATCCAAGGCTAAGTATGTGTGGGTGACCTTTTTTCACATGATCTTCTAATTTTGACACATAGGTTATAACTCTTCTTTTCCACCTGTGACTAAAGCTGAACATGAGCCAAGCTAGATCAGTTAACTCACTCGACTCAGCTCGAACAAGCTCGGTTTTGGTTGGATCGAAAGATAGGTTCAAGTCGAGACGAGCTTTTTTTTTTAACTTTAAGTTAACCTAAGCTCGACTCGACTCGACTCAAACTTCACTTGGCTCGACTTGGCCCAGTTTTAAATACCTTAATCAAATTCGAGTGCCCTAATCCATACTCTTTAAAAAAATTATTCAATCCCTCTTTTCTTGTTTTTTCCTCCTTAGCCGACCTAAACTCAACTTGGCTTGAACTCAGCTCGAGCTTTCCCGAGCTACTAACCGAACCAAGCCGAGCTCGCTAATCAGACTCGAGGATCGATCTGAGATGAACTCAAGTTGGGGTAGGCTGTTGGCCGAACCGAACCAAGTTGTGTCATGCTCGACTTAGTTAAGCTCGTGTACAATCTGCTCGTGACGCCTCGGCCCTCCCATACTTGGGTATTGGATATCCTTGACCGTCACCAGAAGGATCCTTCGGTTTGTTGAACGCTGGCAATTGTGCTTACACATGCCGTGAGTTGAAACGTATAAATTTGAGTTCAACCCTAGCTATAGGAACCCTAAATTTAGTTGATTTAGTGAACCTGAGTGACCTGGAAACCTTGAGGGAACCCAAAACTTGAAACCCTAGAACCTTAGCCGGCTGTTCGATGAGCCAGCCGTGTCTCGAACCGACTAGTTAAACCTTTCGATACCAACAATGAGACACGGATTATCAGATCCCGACTTCTAAGACCTTATATGTAGCTAGCCTAACCTTTTTTTTATATAAAAAGTAATCTTCATTAAAAAAAAAAAAAAAAAAAGGTAGCTAGCCTAACCTGTGCCCTAAGCCTGTCTAACTAAACCTTAGAATCCTGCATAGCCTATTGAGCTTATCTAGATTGTCCCATAGATACTTGCATGTGAGGATTCGAGGCAGACCTTAAACTTGAACACTAGATCACCCTTAGAACCCAATCAGACCATTCCTTGAATCTTAGCACAACAAGAAACTTGTAGTGGGTAGAATTCAAGCTATGTTGGTTTGACCGATTGACTAATCAATCCAACCTATCTTAATAGAATAGAAAAACTTGAGAATTCATGTTCGGGTCGGTGTGATTG
>PVNU02000892.1:0-56941 GCA_003013855.2 Liriodendron chinense
GATCACATTACAAGGAAGCTACAAACCAAATTGAAGGCAATCCGACCATTGGTTAAGCCGTACCAGGCGAAACAAATTCTGCTATGTTGCTGTACTATTGCTGCACTATAAAAGGAGGTGCTCTCTTCTATTCCAAATCAACCAAGGACGTGGGAAGCAAGGAGTTCAGTCCCAGGAGGCTACCTAGCCTCCTCCAGCTAGTTTTTCTTCCTTTCTTTAGTTCTAGTTCTAGTTTTAATATGTTTTTCCTTAGCTAACCTCTTAGCTAGAGCTAGAGGTGAAATTTGTAGTTGGTTCCAATGCTTTAATTCTTTTATTTCAAGTACCCTTCTCTTAATTTTGGATTTTGAAGTTCTAGTTTGAATAAAGTTTGGTTTTTTTAGAAGTTTTGTGAGAGTTTGTGGCTCCGGACATGAGTTCCTTGCAATTCTCTAAGATTACCATGATTGGGTTGTTTGAATTAGAATTGTAGTAACCCTTGAGCATGCCATAGTCCATAGGCATGGCTGTTACTTCCGAAGGCTACAAGTTCAAGTTCTATGTGCTTCATTAGAACTAGAAATCTAATTTCCAGATTTAAGTGGGATTATTTGTGCTTGAATGTTATATCTTCCAATTAGATGAGAGATAGGACTTTGATTCTAATTGTGTTGTACTTGGATGAATGGATTGGCATTGGACTACTACAAGTGGATCCTTGATGCTCTAGTTCTTCTTAATTTCAGATTTTCCTATTTCATGTGAAAAATAACTTTCTTAAACTTCTTAGATTCTAGTTATTAGAGTACTTGGAATTGTTTACTTCTTTCCCTGTGGATCGACCTCGGTCTTACCGAGATTTATTACTACATCGCAGCCTTACACTTGAGGCGATGCGAACAAGTTTTTGGCGCCGCTGCCGGGGAAAAAGTTAAACGGTTTTAATTGTTCTAGTAAGCTATAGAGTAATCTTAGTTAGGTAGGATTTTCAGTTTTTATAGAGTAGATTTTCTAATTTTTTTAGATTACTAACAAATTTTTGGATTTTGTAGGACATTGTTGCTGACATAGATCTCACTCTATTGGGTAACATCTCCCCATCTCCCTTCTTTTTGTTCTTTTTTCTAGATTAGGGTAGTTCCCAATTCTTTAAAATTTCATCATGTATGATTGGACGAATGGTGCGTACAAGTACCTTTTGGAGGATGAGACGTCGGATTTTGAGACCCAAAATCATTATGATTGGAACCATTATAAGCATAAGTATTTTTCTGAGACTCAATCAACCTCCACTACCTCCCACGTAAGACGATGCGTGATTACATTAATGAAAACAATACACATATTGAGGCCACAACGTAAGATAATGGGAGAGTATCGGAAAGAGATGAATAATGTTCCACCGGTTAGGACAATGTATGATCACTTGTATGGCTACACATGTCAACAACCATCTAAAAGCCCAACATATGACATGCATAATCCAAATTGGTGGGAGCATCAAAATTTCAACTTGGAAGATGAGCCAACCATGGATGCCAACAACTATCCTCAAGAGTTTCTTTCTCATGAGCCGCAACCGACACAAACTCTTGAGGATGTGCTGCGAGAGTTTATGAAAACAACTGAGCAATACATACAAAACCTCTCGCCATCTCAAAATATTAAACCCAACATTGGGAACACCGAATCAATCCCCAACAATGAGGAGGATGAGGCTATCCAAGTCCCACCTTCTTCGGATTTAATGGATAGACTTTTAAAGGAGATTGATTTCGATGATCCCAATGTCATCATCAATTATGGTGAGTCCACTATCTCTTTGGATGCTTTGAACTTAATGATGAAGAGATTTCAATGACGGTTGACGAACCCGAGGAATCCATAAAATTTGAAAGTGGTAGTGGGGTTGCCTACAATGAAGGTTTGGTGAATGGTTATGAACCTATGGTTTCTTTTTCCCAAGGGCATAATGATTATGAGTCTCTAGAGGATATGCATGCTAGAGAGATGGCCAAAGTCGATCTTTTTGAGTCCTTCCACCAACAACACATGCCAAATTCTAGTGTGGTAGACCTCCCTTTGATTGAAAATTCTATTCCTTTGGATGATGAGGTGGCACAATCTGAAATTTTCAAAGATCAACCAATGTTAGATGATGTGCTTACCACTGAATCTGAAGAATTCTCTTTGGAAGACCTCCTCTCTATAGAGGAGGAATTCCTTACCATTGAAATAGAATTTCTTCAATCATTAAGGGAGGATGAGGACCCTTCATCCGACTATCTCGATTTTCTAGAGGAATGCTTGGCCCAATCTTATGATCTTGATGATGAGATGATTAAGGAGTTGGACATTTTGTTAGACACGGTGCCGGTGCCTGAAGAACACCTTTCCACTGATTTACACTCTTTACCATTGTTTGTGGAAGCACCGTACAATTCTGAAATTGTGGAGGAGACAACTTTAACCAATGAAAACTTGATGAGTGTCTCTCCACCATCATGGGTCCTTCAGCCCATTGAAAATTCCGATTGGGAGGACCCATTTTTAATCAATCATAACCCAAATCAGAATTTGAGGAGATATTTTTTTGCTGCTCTTATCTCCTCCTTTTATGCATGTGGTGCACAATACGATTGGACTTCAATGATAAGAAGCACACATGTTTACTATCGAGCAGGACTTTGGATGGTCCTCATGAGAAATTTATTGAAATTCATGAAAATCCTGCTCAACTTTGATCATGTAGTTGATCGGACTAATCAAAGGTAGGTAGGTAGGTTAGGATTTATTTTTCTGCAATTAGGATTGAATAAGTCTCATCGAGACAATGGAAGATGCTAGAATTGATCAACTTGCTATCTCAGGTACTATTGTTCTCACCCTCTCATATTTTACCATTGCTCTCATGTTCATGCTAATTGCATATCTTTTTACATTGAGGACAATGCAAGATTTGGTTGGGGGGTGAGATGAGATTCCTCATCTAGCATGTTGCAACATTTCGAGCCTCACATGCGCAAATTTTTTCGAATTTTCTAAAATTTCAAAACTCTTTTAGAAAACCTTATTTCCATGCATTCGAGATGATATGAGTATAAGAAGAGGAGATACGAAGTGTGTGATGTTGTAAGTCTTGAATTCTCCCAACATAATGGTTTTATATGTTAGTTCCCCTATTGTTGTGATTGATAGAAAATTTGAACACCTTCACACCAAGTTCACATTACACGATTTTCATGAGTTGAAAGGTTTATGTGATTTGTGGATTAGCTAGACTTTGATATAAAGGTGTTGAGAAACCAAGCCGGGGTATTTTGTCCATCCTTGTCCATGGGAAAATAATGAAAGATATGGATTTTTAAAAATCCTATCTAATTTTAAAAGAAAAAGGAAAGAAAGGATGAAATCGGGAATGAAGGAAAAATGGTGGAAAATTTCGAAAAGGGCTACCTATTACCAACCGGGGGATGGTCGAACCGTAACCAAAGCCGGAAATGGGACGTAGTGTGAAAGCCGTCGGAAGGACGGTAAGGCAAATTCCTGTCATAGGCTTGTTGTTGCTCTGTGCACCTTAAAATCCTTGGTTTACTTAATCTATGAAGAAGATGATCCCAGAAACTCATGAGATGAACTTTCACTATGCACACTAAGTTGAATTTGTTCGAGTTCTTCTATTTATCAATCAATCAGCGAGAATTTCATGTAGACACTTATTATGTTTTGAGAGTCCAAGATTTCAGCTTCTATCACCTAATTTTTCCAAATTTTATACTTATACACCTTGGAATGGATAGAATCATGGGTTCTGAGGGAGAGTTGGGTTTGGAGGTTTGAAATTGTTTCACGCATGTTTTGCTCGGACTAGCAAAAAGCTGGTTGGGGGGGTGTGTTGAACCTCCAATTTATACATTGCATTGCCTATTACATGATATGGTTTGCATGATTTTCATGATTTAAAGGCCCATCTAACACATGTTTTGTGATTATAGGAATGAGAGCGGACTTCACTCAATTAGAGACCAAAAAGGGGCCATTTGGAGCCTTTGATGAAGGCCCAAGGTGGACCAAAGAAAGAAGGAAGCAAAGAAAGAAGAAAATAGAAGAAAGAAAGGAAGAAAACAAGAAGAAAAAGAGACCGACCGGTCTTGACCGGTCGGCCAAGGAAGCCCGACCGGTCTTGATCGGTCGGCCATGCTTGCTGGAGTAATGCCAAAGAGGGCCTGACCGGTCATGACCGGTCGGCCAGCCCTGTCCGACCGGTCGTGACCGGTCGGCCATGCAAGTTTCAGATTCCAGATTCTAAAACAGCAGTGTATTCCCGCACCTAGTTTTTCGGACCAGTTTTCTGAATCCATCTTGATGATATTTGGAAATCCAACAATCCATGTCGAAGAGGAGCTCGACGCCGAACTAACCCAAGTGGTTTCGTGTCGATCGGAGCTACGGATTGACCGTGGTGGCCAAAACAATACGAACTGTCCAGAAAGTTCCAGATTTCGCTGTTCAACTCTGGGCCGGTCCAGAGGACTCATCATTGATGATATGAAGAATCTACTTTGACCATCTTTTAGAACACATCCATATATGAATAACCACAAAAGTTTCAGATCAAAAGGATGTGTGGTTTGATCGTACCGGTTGAAGAAAGATGGACCATCCAGAAAGATCCAACTGCGCAGAGTTTATAAAAGCCCTAAGTGTTCTAATTTTCGGACCACATTTTGGGATTTTTTTGGACAATCTAATCCGTCTATCATGTAGAGGATGAAGTTTTCTACTAATGTTTAAAATTTGAGATCAATCCGACCTCTGTACACTCCAGGGCGTTGAAAGCAAGATGACTGGTTCTGAAGGTACCCAAAGTGCGCGATTTTGAGAGGCGGTCGGTGATGTGATTGGTGGGCCCATTCAGAGGATAATCTTGGAAATCTAAATCATCTATGAGGAAGATCACATTACAAGGAAGCTACAAACCAAATTTGAAGGCAATCCGACCATTGGTTAAGCCGTACCAGGCGAAACAAATTCTGCTATGTTGCTGTACTATTGCTGCACTATAAAAGGAGGTGCTCTCTTCTATTCCAAATCAACCAAGGACGTGGGAAGCAAGGAGTTCAAGTCCCAGGAGGCTACCTAGCCTCCTCCAGCTAGTTTTTCTTCCTTTTCTTAGTTCTAGTTCTAGTTTTAATATGTTTTTCCTTAGCTAACCTCTTAGCTAGAGCTAGAGGTGAAATTTGTAGTTGGTTCCAATGCTTTAATTCTTTTATTTCAAGTACCCTTCTCTTAATTTTGGATTTTGAAGTTCTAGTTTGAATAAAGTTTGGTTTTTTTAGAAGTTTTGTGAGAGTTTGTGTGCTCCGGACATGAGTTCCTTGCAATTCTCTAAGATTACCATGATTGGGTTGTTTGAATTAGAATTGTAGTAACCCTTGAGCATGCCATAGTCCATAGGCATGGCTGTTACTCCGAAGGCTACAAGTTCAAGTTCTATGTGCTTCATTAGAACTAGAAATCTAATTTCCAGATTTAAGTGGGATTATTTGTGCTTGAATGTTATATCTTCCAATTAGATGAGAGATAGGACTTTGATTCTAATTGTGTTGTACTTGGATGAATGGATTGGCATTGGACTACTACAAGTGGATCCTTGATGCTCTAGTTCTTCTTAATTTCAGATTTTCCTATTTCATATGAAAAATAACTTTCTTAAACTTCTTAGATTCTAGTTATTAGAGTACTTGGAATTGTTTACTTCTTTCCCTGTGGATCGACCTCGGTCTTACCGAGATTTATTACTACATCGCAGCCTTACACTTGAGGCGAGCGAACACATAGGCCATAGGATCGAGCAATGCTTCGTTCTGAAAGGAAAGGTACAAAGGATGATAAATCAAGGCATCGTAATCTGAAGATTAAAAAGTCTGAGAGAGCCCCGACTAGTACAGTTCCAATAGATATCACCTAAGAAGAATGTTCGCTCAAGGACTCCATTTCCTAAACTTGAATAGTCGTGAACGCTTACAAACAGTTCTGACGAGTTATAAAGTAAATAGGGATATACTTATGTTCGTTCATGCATCTATTTCATCTATATGATATATTTCGTACTCACTTACAAATTCACTCACATCATGTTGTTACACATATGAATATAAAATGTTTGTATAGCTTTGCTTGATAACAGGTACCATAGTCAAAGAATGCTAAAGAATCGACTCCATGAATCATCAACTGACTCATTTTATTCTTATCAAACTAGTCGAATTAGAAGAAAATATCTCATAGAAAGTCTAAGCGAAGCACAATGTCCTCATATTATTGTATCTTCATCACGGGTTCTCTTATTGGTATCCTGATATTCTGGAATCCCTCTACTTGGTAGGAGAGCAATTTAGAGTTGATGATCTCTTATACATAGGATTCTATATGAAGATGATCGGGGTATTCGGTTATTATCAATCTTGTATACATATGCTCTTGATCCTATACGGAGATGATCAGAACGTCTTGCTATGTATATTCGGCTTTTATATTCTATCATGAATCCCTTCGTCATTATCGTGATATTCTTCTACTCCATATGAGGATAAATCAAAATCGGGAATCTCCTATATATAATACATACGGCCTTATATGAAAATGATCAGGACACTCTATTATGTATCACTTTGCCTTGAGAATATCGACGGCTTTCTCTTATGAATAATTCTGTAACAAGAATATGTGATTAAAGATTATGATCAGACGGGTATTTTATGTAGATTTCTAAGGCACATGACATCTTCTATCAGAAGGAAGCAGTCTTGCAAAACGACGAGCCAAATACACTGGGGGTAAGCCCCAATATATGATGAGAAACTCGATTTTATAGAAGAAAACAACTAGGGGCAAGCCCCAATATATGATGAGAAACTCAATTTTATAGAAGAAAATGACTGGGTGCAAACCCTAATATATGATGAGAAACTCTAGTCTGCATGAAGAAATGACTGGGGGCAGGTTAGGAAGGACGACATATATAAACCTGATAATAAGGAGCTGGACCAAAGTTTTAGACTTCTGACACATACATCTTTTGAAAGCGATAATCTAAGGACGCGCAGGTTAAGTAAAAGGTAAGTACTATTTTTACGTATTTTTCCATTTATGCTTTAATATTCTCAGCTCATATTAAACTCATACATAATGCATCATCTTATACATGCTAGTTTTAAATGCACAACATCAAGAGGTAGTTTAGCAAAAGAATCATTGTCATTACTTTGAATCATGAAGCACACAATTAACAGTTCTAATGACAATTACATCAGATACGAGTATCAGTTAAGCATTCAAAATAAATTTCTAACATTACTTTTGTTTGATAATGACTGTAAAGAGTAAAAGAACGAAACTACAGCTTCTTAGGCACTCTGCTACGAACCGTGTCACGTCTTTCCGTGTTGCTTCCATGGTAGCCTTTGCCTCCTCTAGTACCAGCACAAGATTCAGGATGTCACGAAGTTCAGTTTCTAAATCCGCTATTTGCTTGCACGCCACCTCTCCTTGACTCTCGAGCCATGCAACCTCAATACGGTTCATATTAACGACAAGGTCGAGACGAGTAACCTCAAGATCTATGGCTGCTTCTTCTGTCTGCAACTGCGTGATCTTGGATCTGACATCAATAAGACGATTAATACACCCGAGATGTTGAGTCTCACTATCCGCCAAATTCGTTCTAGCACTCAGTGTCGAGTGTTCTCGCTGCTCTGCGATAGGCTGTAAAGAAGTCATCGCTCGTCGTTTCTCTTCAGCCATAGGGTCAAGTTCAATTCGTTCAGCCATAGCAACCTGCACAACCGAATCCTTGAAAGAAGAAATGCGGCACACTATTTTGGATACATCAGGCCCAATTACCCCTACGCAAGCTTCCAATCTTTTTTCAGTGTATGCCACTCGCACGGCTCAACCAATACCTTTGAGATACTGGATAGTAGATGTCACGCCCCGAAACTCGGAACCCTAGTACAACAACCCAAAGCCCGAGTTCCAAGGTGTGAATTGAAAATTCGAGCATAGATTTCTTGATATTCCATTCTACATATTGCATAACTAAAATAAATCCCAAATATAAAGTTTCTTTTCCACTAATGTCTTATTACATTGAATTTTACAAATAAATCGACTACGGTTGGCGCTTGAGTAACATGTGACCATCTAAATATTCTGCTCCATCTATGTATTTTTCTTCCTGAAGACCTGTAAGAAGTGTGGTGATTTTGGTGAGCTAAAACCCCAATGAGGTCATTTCCATCACAGGTAATATTTCAATTAATAAGAGATAGGATGCGAATCATCAATGGATAAAATTGTATGAAATATACGAGAATGAGGTCATAAAACTCCATGAAGGTTTCAGTCTCTTCCATCCTAATGTTTTCAAATTTGGTGGTTAAGAGCTGAATCTTCGAGCGTCTTACTGTGCTAGTTCCCTCGTGGGTAACCTTAAGTATATCCCACGCTTCTTTTGCAGTTGCGCATGTGAGAATGCGCTGAAATTCATTCGGGGATACCATATAGCAAATCGCATTGAGAGCTTTGGCATTTGCCATGTATTGAGTTCTCTCTATGTCATCCCATTTGAAATCATCTTTGGTAATGACAATGTATTTCCCATCAACCTCCACTTGCTCGGTGGGCAAGGTATATCCAGTTTGTGTGCTAAGCCACACCAGACGGTCCATGGATTGGAGAAAAATTCTCATTCTAGCCTTCCAATAAGCATAGTTGGACCCGTCAAAGAAAGGTGGACGGTTGGTGGTACACCCATCTTGGTTAGACATGATGTTAGTGCTCCGGTATCGGATCTTACTCTAGACTGTTACGTTCTTGAAGAGCAACCCTCTCTGATACCAATTGAAATTGCGTCGGGTAGCCTAACACGACACCCTATGCATACACGTGCGGAAGCTTAAAGAGCAACTAGAATTATGGCTAAACCTATAGGAGGGGGTGATTAGGACCTTTTTAAGACTCTTTTCGCCTACTTAACAAAATTAGCACATTATCCTACGTAAGCGATTAACACTTCGGCTTTCAAGCCTAAGTGGGTCCAATTAAAAGACTAGCAAATGATACGTGCAATCAGCAACCTAGTCTAAACAACTCATGTGGACTATAGAGGATGGATCAAGAATTGCTTAAGTCAACATGAGGTAGTGAAAGTACATATTGTGAGTGTGGATGTGCCTATCAAGTGCCTAGCATACATTCCTATCAAGCATTCATAATTAAACAATTAAACTTACAATGCTAAGATATCAATGTGCTCAATTCAATCACAAACACAAGCATGTATAGTGGTTCGATTACTTGTCTACTCCACTCCCGGTTCAAGTACTCAACCCCTTTGAGCACACCGGCATTCACTGGGGAGTTTAAATCTGGTTCCTCCCAACCAAGGTATTTTAAATCGGATCCACCCAACCGAGGAGTTTACAGGTTCCTCCCAACCTACACGTTTACACCCGTGTTAGTGGCTCCCCCTTGGAGACTTTGTTTAGGCCGACTAACGTGCCAAGGAACGGCTGACGTCCCTCAATTTAGGCCGACTAACAGGCCAAGGATCGGCTAACGACCCTAGATTTTAGGCCCAACTAATAGGCCAAGGATCGACTAACGACCCTAGGTCGAGTTTGTCAAAAAAACTCTACACTCAACTCCCATAGGGAATTGAGTGGATGGACTCCTAACAAGACAACCTTACTTGTCAGATTGAGCCCCTTTGTAGTGCCGCTTTGGGTTGCTTCTTCTCGCTCTCCCGTGCTTGAATCAGCTCCCCTTGTGCTCCCCCGATCTTTGACGCCGCCGCTTTGCTAAGGCTTCAGCTCTAAGATCAACTACCTTGCATGTGATGCTCCATTGGAGATCCCAAGGTGCTAGGGAGGATAGGTTTGAGATCTCTACAACTTATGGGAATGGGTTACTGTTAGAACTAGAGAAATGAATACGATTACACTTTCTTGAAATGTCGTGTTTTGTTGCTCTGGAGTTCTGAATATAGAAACATTCGTAGACAATCACAAGCATTCACCAAAGTACACAAGAGAAGAGATATCGCAAGGCGAATTTTATTTCAGAGATTCTGAGATCTTGTACATTCCAGGCCGTGATCTGGCACGAGCCCTTAATTACATCGAATGATCGATGACCCTTGATTAAAAGGCAAAAGACTAGTCAGCGGGGACTATGGTCTCAGAGTTCATTGGTCACGGAGACCTGTGTTTTGGTGGTCGCGGAGACCTGTATTTGTATGGTCGCGGAGACCTGTATTTGTATGGTCGCGAAGACCTGTGTTTGTATGGTCGCGGAGACCTGTGTTTGTTATAGACTGATCCACCTTTGTACGAGTCGGATGTCTATGTCCCATGTTTTGACCGGAGATCCGGGCTGAGACTGTCAGGGTTTATGGCTGAGATGGACGACTCTGGGCCCGCGCCTGTCAATGTAGGGACAGGTGACCTCGGGAAGTCCATTCTACAGTTGTGTGTACCTGCGCAGCTCAACCAGTGGATGCCGTTTGGATGGGTAGGGCATCGACTGTTCTTGGAATATCAGTTTTTAACAGATTGTGTGTGATAGCTCAGAACTCTCCTGGTGTGGTTTATCGTGTTAACCATAGTCCCCTTTACTTAGTCCAGACCTGGATTCGGGTCATATTATGATAGTACACGTAATGATGATGCATCAGTATGATTCTGGGCGCCGGCGGCCTCTTTTCGGGAGAATTGTTCCATTCAGCTCGTTGGGTCGGATCGGACTC
The DNA here is from genome assembly GCA_003013855.2 of Liriodendron chinense. NCBI lineage: Eukaryota > Viridiplantae > Streptophyta > Magnoliopsida > Magnoliales > Magnoliaceae > Liriodendron > Liriodendron chinense. The sequence goes on from PVNU02000892.1 coordinate 10,790, forward strand.
CGAAGGCTTGTGTTCTGCTCATTGGGTAGCCCGGATGGGTCGTTTGACTGCTCCATTGCGTCCGGAACGCTCGAAATACCCAAAATAGGCTCAAACGGGGCTTAAAAATGTTATCAAATGAGGATTTAAAGGGTGCTGGAACTGAATGCGCAAAGTGCTGATTTTTGCGATCCGCTGGCCTGATTTTATTGATGCGCTGGGGCCAGTGCGTCCATAAATGATTTTCATGATGCGCCGGGATAATTTTATGACGCGCTGGAGCCAGTGCGTCCTTAAAATCTAATTTTTCGATCCGCTGGCCTATTTGCGACGCGCTGGGAATAGTGCGTCCTAAAATTGTAATTTCCTGATGCGCTGGGCTATTTTGCGACGCGCTGGGGCCAGTGCGTCCTTAAAATAGCTTTGACTCGATAACTTGTATTTTTCTGATCCGCTGGGCTATTTTGCGACGCGCTGGGGCCAGTGCGTCCTTTAAAATGCCACGATTGATGGTTTCACGTAATCCGCCGAGGATTTTCTGATGCGCTGGGGCACTTTATGATGCGCTGGGACCGGCGCATCGAAAAAAGATGACTTAAGTCATTCCTCCAGACCTGGTATGATCGGAGGTGCGATTTCCGGCGAGGGGTTCCGGCGGTCGAGAAGGATTCCGGCGATCGGCAAAGGTTTTCCGGCGACTGAGGTGCCTCTCTTTCTTGCTGAATGATGCAAATGAGGTGGTGGGCGGGGTATTTATAGGTAAAGTCGCCCAATAGGCGGTCGACACGTTGTAGCGCGTCGAGGAAATTGGGTCGGCGGGTCGTTAAATGCGCCGGCGCGTCGCGAAATGATAATGGAGTCCAGAAAGTTGGTTTGCAGGACGCGCCAGCTGTCAGTGCGTCCTGAAATTAACTGATTTTTTTGGATGCGCTGGAGGCAGTGCGCCCTTAAATTCATTTTTTGGATGCGCTGGACGCAGTGCGCCCTTAAATTCATTTTTTGGATGCGCTGGACGCAGTGCGCCCTTAAATTCATTTTTTGGATGCGCTGGACGCAGTGCGCCCTTAAATTCATTTTTTGGATGCGCTGGACGTATTCGTGTCCTACAAACTTGGGTTTTGCAAATTGGGGGGATTTGCGGGGTCGCCTCGCGATGAATGCCGATGCACTGCTCCTATTTCTTCATAATTGAGGTATCCTCCCAATTTTGGACAGTTTTGGTCATGATGACCGGCGGGGTCCACCACTAGCCCAATTTCTCATTTTTTTGGTTAAGTCTGATATGTGTTGCGATTTTTGCCAAGATTTCTGATGCACTGCCCCTAAATCCAGTGATGGGGCAGATTGTACACTTGTGATCCCTGTTTTAAGGATCCTGACTTTTGGGACCCCAACAGATGCCCCTCCGATGCGATGGGATGGACATCGATTGTCCATTGCATCGCGTCGGATTTTTGGGTCCCACTATAAATAAAAGGGTCTGGGTCATTTTCGTCATTTCACTCATTTCAGCGACCAGAGCTCTCTGCCAAGCGCGTACAGAAAATCGGCAGCGTGTCGATTAATTATCGCCAGCGTGTCGATTAATTGCCTCGCGGGTGCAAAAAAATCTGGTTAGTGACTTTTTTCGACGCGCTACCCTCAGCGCGTCCTGAAATGGGGACTTAGTGGTTTTCCAAATACTTGAACGCGCCATAGTCTCACGCGCAGATTAAGTGAGGTGCTGGATCCAGCGCGTTGTATAATTACGGACTTTCTCATATATTGAACGCGCCAGACCCAGCGCGTAACCGCGTGTTTTTGAAGAAACCCATTTGATGGACGCACTAGGGGGGGCGCGCATGAAAATTTGAACTTAGTGAAATTTGACCTATTTATGTGATGCGCTAGGGCCAATGCGTATGTCTTTGGGGAATTTCGGATGCGCTAGGGCCGGCGTGTCCAAAAATGGTCTTTGACCAAATTGGTCGTTTTCTCGATGCGCCGGGCCTAGTTCGTTAATTTTTGGACTTTGTGAATTTTGTCCAATTTTCGAGCGCGTCGAGCCCAACGCGTACCCACTCCTTGACTCATGGTCTTGTTCAATTCCTTAGTGTTCTAACTAAGCATGCTCACTATTAACCGCCATGCCCATGTCCCTGGTCCAACGAATCATTTTCTTTGCAACAGGGGTTGTAATTTCGAGGCGCACGGGGTCCACCTTCCCCTTTTGAGCTTTTACACATGTATGGTTATGGTTTTTAGGAAAATGCTGGCCCCCATACGCCTAAAATTCCTAAATCGTGTTGGACTAGGCGTGATATCCCTTTTAACTTAAGTTATAGAGTTTTGTGCATACCTGAGCGTATTTTCTTCTGGTACTTGTACTCTGTCTAATGTTTTGTCGTATTTGCGCAGGTCTTCATGGCTGGTGGCGCTTCCGACGCTGGTCCTTCTGGTTCTAAACATAAGAGACATTCGACCAAGAAGGTGACACGGCCATCTGATCAGAACCCGCAGTGGTTCCATTCTCCGAAAAAGTTCAACTTCTACGAGCGCATTTTAACACTTCCGAAGAACGTGCAACGGAAGATACTTTTGCGACAAAGCCCTTCCGACCCCTCCTGATGAGGGCACTGAAGAAGAATGGGATGCGTGGTACGCTCCCCTGCGAGGTTTCCGAACTGACGAAGTTGTTGGGTCCAAGGAGGGTGAGGCTAGCCCGGTCGCACCCACCCCATCTGCCAAACGGGGTCGCCCGAAGACGACTGGAAAAAGTGCCAAGCAAGTCCATATGAAGAATCAGGCCAAGTCGAAGTCTGGTAAAATGAGGGTCGTCTGGTCGTCTGTTAAGTTAGCGGTATCGTCGCTTATGATCCGCAATCCGTATACGAAGCAGTACATCCAATTTCCCAAGAGCTTTCAGCGGTATCGCTCTCTCCCAAGCATCGAGCCTTCCGATGTATGCCGCGCCAACTCTTTCTATAGCGTCGACTCCTGGACGCCCATTTCAGAGACATTCCTCAACTGCGCAGTATCCAAGAACGGTACACTGCAGCCTATCCTTGGGGAGAAGGACATGATATTTTTGGAACCAAACCACGATCCTCACCTGCCATTTCCAACACACTACTACGAGACCTTGCGCCAAAGGTTTCGTCCTCTATCCGATGGAGAAATTTGGCCGACCGGGGGTTTCAGGACCCGAGGTCATTTAAGCCCTCACCCTGGTTATAAAGCTTGGGCCAATCGAATAATCGAGCAGCATGAAGAGACCTTGAAGCAAGTAGGTCTCCTTCGGGCCATTCAAGTGACGTCGAGCTACTTCTATCGAGAACCTTGCATCTATAAGGGGTTCTTGAATCACTGGAGCTCTATTACAAACTCTTTTCCACCTGCCGTATGGAGAAATGAGTATATCGCTTTGGGACTTGTACCGGATAGCCGGTCTTCCCATCCGCGGCAGAATTTATGATGAATGGACGCCTAGTGACGAGGAGCTATCCAAGAAGAAGAAGGGCGTTGATGAGGGTTTCTATTCTGAAGCCTGCTACGAATTGTTTGCGGAGCTGCCGCAATTCCTAGGTTCCAGAGACAAAGTACCTTTTGAGGACTGGCTGGTTTACTTCAGTCATGGTCTGAAGTGAGTTTCTTTACTTGACTCGCACTCTTCACGTCCTGCTTCATCCTCTTCTTCCACTGATGGTTTTCTTCCTGTCTCAGCTTAAATTACGGACCGTATGATGAAGGTCGCAGGGACAAGTTGATTCTGGAGGCCAAGATGAAAAAGAAGTTCCCACAGCCGAATAAGTTCTCTCCCACTTGCGAACTCGCTGGGTTCTTAGCCTACTGGCTGTGCTGTGTGGCCCTCCCGAGCTCTAAGCAGGCAGATAGTGTGAGGGTCTCCTGCTTCGCCGTGGCAGGGAGTCTGGCTAATGGCCATCGTTATGCATTGGCCCCGGTAGTATTGTGCTCCATATATCGGGCTTTTGGTGGTGTCATCAGCAATAAGGGCTCGGCTTCCTTCGGATTAAATTCTTCTTACTGCGGGTAGCATTCCTTCTCGGGATGGCTCGGGGTCTACTTCCCGTGGGTCTACGGTATGGAGCTTAAGGACTTCATCTGGAGAGGATCGGTTCTGTTGCATACTTTTCAGAAGCGGAAGATGAACAGCGAAAACTTGGCGACTATCAAGGCAAAGATAGCTCGTCTTGATGACGTCGACTTCTTCCTTTTCTCTGCGACCAACAGTGAGGATCCAGAATTGCTCGATAATGATGAGAGTCTTAGTTCCTATCAGTGCTCATTCTTGGTGTCCATCCGCCCGAGTTTACTGCCTTTGAGGGAGGGGGCTGAGTTCTGGAGAGAGCCGTACTACTCGAACCGATTCGCTCACCAATTCGGTTATGACCAGGGGGTACCAGAGACTCTTGAACCGGTGATGTGAGAGCAGCGAGCCTATGGCACATGACCGATTCACTGGAAGTGGATATGGTGTCAACTCTTGCTAACCGGGTCAGGCTGTTCCTTCATCGTCCCGGGTACAGAGTATACTCTCGGCGCTACATATGGGTGGATGAGGTGGTGGGCTCACCAATATACCTTAGTTTGGAACAATCGTCACGTGGCTGACCCAGTTTTTGTTTCTCCTCCTATCATCGACCCTGCTCCTGCTGACGGCCTGGGCTATGTATCAGAGCCACCACATCAACTGGCCACTCCTGGTGTGAAGAAATTCCTGACTTCTCTGAACGTGGTAATTGATCATGAAAAGCCTGAGCATACACTAGAAGGATGGGTTGCTTATGGGCAGAGGATCACGCTGCGAGAAGATCAAAGTTTTCCACTTGTGGGTCCCATGACGGAGGGGCAGAGAGAGGGTTACGATATCGGTGATGATGATGAAGGCGGCGATGATGACGGTGACGATGGGGGTGATGATGTTGGCGGTGCTGGTGACCACGACGAAGATGTTGGGGGTGGCGATGATGGAGAAGGTGGCGGCGATGTTGAGGGTGGCGATGGCGGGGGTGGAGTTGCAGCAGGGACCCCATCGACTGGCGGTCGGGGAGGTCATAGTCAGAGCCCGGTTGGTCGGACGAGTCTATCCAGACGCTCTGCTCCCGGGGATAGTGATTCTGAACCGTCCCCTGAGCATTCTGGGCCTCGACTGAAGACTCCCCTCGTGTTCCTATCGCCGACGGAGGGAAGAAAATAAAGGACATGTGAAAGCTATACCTGGGTAGAGAAAGCACGGAGTTGTCTCTCCAAACTTGCCGACAACATTCCGATCGATGATGCCAGTGGACCGAGGGAGGAAGAGGAGATGAGCTCACAGGTAGACCTCAGTGGGAATCTCCCCACGGAAGAGGGTGGAGATAATGAGCCGATACACTATAGATCTGTTCCCAAAGCAGACACAGAACCCATCCCTTATGGTCCTTGACAGTGGGCTACAAGCTGAAGATCCTCCTCTTACCGACCCTGTCAGTATTGTGGCTGTAATCAACCCTAGCCCTACCCCTGAGGCAGGCCCTGCTACTATTGCGGAAGAGGCAGCACCTCCTGCTCAAGAAACCATGCCCTCTGACGCTGTTAGTGCATCGGAGCCTGTCATGGAAGTAACTCCTGTTGTCGAATCGATTCCAGCCACCACTGCCCCTGAGATCATCGTACCTTCTTCTCCTGAATTGCCCGAACCAGCAACGGAGACTGTGACTGAATGTGTCCCAGCATCATCAACACCCATTGCTTCGACTGGTGCACCGGTCGATGAAGTTCCTGCTGGTATACTACTTTCCTTTATCACTTTGCTTGCTTCTCTTCTTTCTCTAGTGTGCTAATGTTTACCATTTCTTTTACCAGCCACTGCCCCTGCCAGCGTCCCGGTTCCTGTAGTCTTGCCCGAGGCATTCCTCTCATCTCTCCGAGGCTTATCAAGGACTAAGGCGAATCTTCTCATGAGCTTATTGTCCGACATCGTCGATTCGCTTAGGAACGGAGATGAAGGGTCTATCTTGGACGAGGCACTGCAGGCGCTGGAGCTTACCGCCGCGTGGCTCAGGATTGACATTTCTTCGATAGTCAGCCATGTGTCACAATTCAAAGATGGGATGGCTCAAGTGAACGAGGCGAGGCATCTCAAGGTTGACCCTTCCGTCGAAGAAAAATGCGGTCACTTGCGGTCCCTTCTTCCGGAACTTGAGTTACACGAAGCGAATGTGGCCACAGTACAGAAGGATTATCAGGCTGTAGATACTCAGCACCAAGAGGCCACCAGGCGTCTCGCGGAAATCGAAAATGAAATGGCCCGCTTACGAGCTGAACATTCTGTCATCCATCTCAAACTTTCGAAGTTCGACGGTCAGAAGGCACGCCTATAGTCTTCTATCGACCAGCATGAGGCGAAGTGTAACGCCGTGAGGGCACAAGTTACGGAGCTGAAGCGGTCTCTCCAAGACATTCCCAACCCTGCGCAAGTCTTAGCCGAGGTTGAAACAGTATAGAAGGTGATTGAAGAATCTGGAATCAACTTGTTAGATAAATGTTTGAAAACTTTAGACGTCTGAACTGTAACAATCTCTGTTCGTAACTCAAAATATATTGTAATGGATATTATAATGATATGTATACTATTCATGTGATTTTTGTTATGTTAGTCATAAACAAAGTGCTAAGTGAATCAAGAGATATGATAAATGGATTGAAAGAGGATAAGTACTTGGCAAGACTACTTTCCTTTTAACTTTCCTGATCTTCGCTTTGCGTGTCATTACTTTGGTGAATATATAAGCTTGTTGTGCTTCATGTCTATCTTTAAGAATCCAGGAAACGTATCTTTAAGTCTGGCATAACTTGACGACATAAGATTAAGTCTATACTCACGGCATGGAGATATATATCGGGACTTGATGAAGAAATCTCCTTGCTCTAGGAATCCATATCGAAGGCCAGCTAATCATAATCTTCAATTGCATGCTCTTATTGTAAAACAATTCATAAGAGAAAGTCGAAGATATTCTGATGCGAAATAAGATATAATAGAATGCCCGAACCATCTTTGTATGAAACCATATACCAAGCATACAAGGGAATAGCAGCATATACCAAGATTTGAATTTATAAAGATACTTTGATGAACACTTCTCTACTTTAGGAATCCGTATTGAAGGTCGGTTGATCATAATCTTCAATTGCATCCTCTCGTTGTGAAATCATTCATAAGGGAGAGCTGAAGATGTTTTGGCGCAAAATGATACACAGCAGAATGCCCTAACCATCTTCATATGAAGCTATATATATACAAATAAGAGATCATTAACTTTGAATTGCCCCATATAGAGTAAAAGAAGGCCATAACGATAGTAAGAAAACCCCTGATGGAGTAATGATATGAAAGTGTTGTATCTTATATAGGTCTTCTATATAATGAGCTTCTCTAGTCCGACTAAACCAATTTAAAATTCTGAAGATATGATTGCGGTCGATGATTATGATCTTCAGTCTTGGATTTAGAACTGTATTGGTTCAGTTTAGACCCGTAGCCTGGGGTATCTTAGAATTGTATTGGCTGGTTTATACCCGAAGCCTGGGGTATTTTTGAATTGTATTGGTTCAGCTTATCCTCGTAACCCGGAGGCTGTATGGTTCAGTTTATCCTCGTATCCTGGAGGCTGTGTGGTTCAGTTTATCCTCGTATCCTGGAGGCTGTGTGGTTCAGTTTATCCTCGTATCCTGGAGGCTGTAGCAATTGTGGTACTTATGAAAACCCTTTGGAGTTTGTCTTTTCATTTCCCTTCTGATTACGGTACCTGTTGTCGAGAAAAGCTACACTGACATTTCATATTTTATACATGCAATGGTACAACGTAATTGGATGCATAAATGTATAGAAAATGTAGTGCATGAATAAAATGGGTGCATGCATGAACCCGTGTACACCCCTGCCTCCCTTCTAGCTTTCTGCAACTGTTTGTAAGCGTTCATGATTTTTCGAGTTCGGGAGACAAAGTTCCGGGGTAGGTGTTTTCTTGAGTTGTGTCTGCTGAAGCCATTTCGGGCGGACTCTTCTTGAGTTCTTCGATTCTCAAGTTTATGATGCCTTGGTTTATCATCCTCTGAATCTTTCCTTTTAGGGTGAAACAGTTTTCAGTTCTGTGTCCCACAATTTGATAATACTTACAATAGTTAGGGTCTCCTACGCATCCTATTTCATTTGGTCGAATGGGCTCTGGTAATTGCAGCTCTCCTTCTTTGATTAACTGTTCCATAATTGGGACCAAGTCATCCGCATCAAATGTGTGTGATCTGTTTGCCCCATTCCTTTCAATAATCGTTGCCTGTCGCTGGTCCTTAAATCCCTTGTCCTTGTCTTGAGCCTTTGATATCTTAGTTTCTATCCTGCATCCTAACCCTGGTTGCTTTCGACCCTTAAGGTTCTTTCTCTTATCAACGTTGGTCATCTCTCCCATTTCACATCTTGGTCTTTTTCCTTTGACTGTTTGAGATAACCTTTCCCTCGTCATCTGTGATGGCAGTGCGGTAGTATGCTCGAATGAGACATTTTTGGGCCGAACCTGTGACTCTACAACCATAGGTCTCTCAGCTGCCCCTTGCGATTCCTCCATCGATTGTTTAGTTAGCACAATGGTGCTTTGAACTGCCCCTTGCGCAACTAGTGCTGTCAGAATCTCCTTGATTTCTCTCATTTCCCTCGTCATGTCTTCTTGGGCTTGAGCTAGCTTATTAATCTGTTCTTGGATAGTTGATGATTCATCTTTCTGGTCACTTCGCTCTTCTTCCTCGACGACCTGGACCATTGCGGCTTGTGCTAGTTGTGGTTTCTGCTCTACCATGACAACCTTTGTGATGGATGCCCCTGTTATTTCTTCGTCTGCCTTACGAGTTGTAATCTTAGGCTTCTTCTTGACAGTGCTAGGAATTCATCGGTTATAAAGATGAAACTTTGAGCTCTCTTTGTTGTCGTAGTCCTACCAGTTTTATTGACTCTGTTAGTCTGAATATACTGCTACTGTTTCTTGATCACATGGTGTGGCTCAACGACATTCTTCTTTTTGCATGAGGTCCTTATTACTGCTTTCTTTAATCCTTTCTTTTGCTCGCACTTGTGAACCAGCTGCCAGTCTGATTCAAGAACAACTGTCGCGGTTACAGCGAAGTGGGGGAAGCTAAATCTCCCTGTAGTGAGGAAGACGCATGAGTTGTGCCATCTCTCCTGTCTTTGTTAGAATCTTGCTAATTCTGTTACGTCATAAAAATCGTTAGAACAGTTCACAAGCGCGGTCGGGAGTATGAGCCCATCGATCGCAGTGCATAAACCGACAAAATGAGCAAGAAGGAGACAAAAAGACATGTAATTGTGGAAATTGTGGGTTCGAAAACCTTTTTGAATGTCTATTGCCTTAAAGATGAAGGGAAGAACGTTCCCGTTGAGAGTCGCCAGTTTGGCGCCTGAAGGGCGCCGAAACATTACGCCTCGCGGTAACTTTTCCATGCGTAGATTCGTATTTGTAAATAATTGATCTTAGAGTATTCCTACATTCAGATATAACCAGAGGTTCTGGTATAGTTCGATCCCCAGCAGAGTCGCCAGTTTGTTAGAACTAGAGAAATGAACGTTCCCCGGAATGTGGTGTTTTGCTGATCTGGGGTTCTGAATATAGAAACATTCGTAGACAATCACAAGCATTCACAAAATACACAAGAAAAGAGATATCGCAAGGCGAATTTTATTCCAGAGATTCTAAGATCTTGTACATTCCAGGCCGTGATCTGGCACGAGCCCTTAATTACATCGAATGATCGATGACCCTTGATTAAAAGGCAAAAGACTAGTCAGCGGGGACTATGGTTTCAGAGTTCATTGGTCATGGAGACCTGTGTTTTAGTGGTCGCGGAGACCTGTATTTGTATGGTCGCGGAGACCTGTATTTGTATGGTCGCGGAGACCTGTATTTGTATGGTCGCGGGGACCTGTATTTGTTGTGTTCTGTTATGGACTGACCCATCTTTGTACGAGTCAGATGTCTATGTCCCATGTTCTGACCGGAGATCCGGGCTGAGACTGTCAGGGTTTATGGCCGAGATGGACGACTCTGGGCCCGCGCCTGTCAATGTAGGGACAGGTGACCTCTGGAAGTCCATTCCGCAGTTGTGTGTACCTGAGCAGCTCAGCCAGCGGATGCCGTTTTGGATGGTTAGGGCACCGACTGTTCTTGGAATATCAGTTTTTAACAGATTGTGTGTGATAGTTCAGAACTCTCCTGGTGTGGTTTATCGTGTTAACCATAGTCCCCTTTGCTTAGTCCAGACCTGGATTCGGGTCATATTATGATAGTACACGTAATGATGATGCATCAGTATGATTCTGGGCGCCGGCGGCCTCTTTTCGGGAGAATTGTTCCATTCAGCTCGTTGGGTCGGATCGGACTCCGAAGGCTTGCGTTCTACTCATTGGGTAGCCCGGATGGGTCGTTTGACTGCTCCATTGCGTCCGGAACGCTCGAAATACCCAAAATAGGCTCAAACGGGGCTTTAAAATGTTATAAAATGAGGATTTAAAGGTGCTGGAATGAATGCGCAAAGTGCTGATTTTTGCGATCCGCTGACCTAATTTTATTGATGCGCTGGGGCCAGTGCGTCCATAAATGATTTTCATGATACGCCGGGTAATTTTATGACGCGCTGGAGCCAGTGTGTCCTTAAAATCTAATTTTCCAATCCGCTGGCCTATTTTGCGACGCGCTGTGGATAGTGCGTCCTAAAATTGTAGTTTCCTGATGCGCTGGGCTATTTTGCGACGCGCTGGGGCCAGTGCGTCCTTAAAATAGTTTTGACTCGATAACTTGTGTTTTTCTGATCCGCTGGGCTATTTTGCGACGCGTTGGGGCCAGTGCGTCCTTAAAATGCTACGATTGATGGTTCACGTAATCCGCCGAGGATTTTCTTGATGCGCTGGGGCACTTTTATGATGCGCTGGGACCGGCGCATCGAAAAAGGTGACTTAAGTCATTCCTCCAGACCTGGTATGATCGGAGGTGCGATTTCCGGCGAGGGGTTCCGGCGGTCGGAGAAGGATTCCGGCGATCGGCAAAGGTTTTCCGGCGACGAGGTGCTCTCTCTTTCTTGCTGAATGATGCAAATGAGGTGGTGGGCGGGGTATTTATAGGTAAAGTCGCCCAATAGGCGGTCGACACGTGTAGCGCGTCGAGAAATTGGGTCGGCGGGTCGTTAAATGCGCTCGGCGCGTCGCGAAATGATTGGAGTCCAGAAGTTGGTTTGCAGGACGCGCCAGCTGTCAGTGCGTCCTGAAATTAACTGATTTTTTGGATGCGCTGGAGGCAGTGCGCCCTTAAATTCATTTTTTGGATGCGCTGGACGCAGTGCGCCCTTAAATTCATTTTTTGGATGCGCTGGAGGCAGTGCGCCCTTAAATTCATTTTTTGGATGCGCTGGACGTATTCGTGTCCTACAAACTTGGGTTTTGCAAATTGGGGGATTTGCGGGGTCCGCCTCGCGATGAATGCCGATGCACTGCTCCTATTTCTTCATAATTGAGGTATCCTCCCAATTTTGGACAGTTTTGGTCATGATGACCGGCGGGGTCCACCACTGGCCCAATTTCTCATTTTTTGGTTAAGTCTTATATGTGTTGCGATTTTTGCCAAGATTTCTGATGCACTACCCCTAAATCCAGTGATGGGGCAGATTGTACACTTGTGATCCCTGTTTTAAGGATCCTGACTTTTGGGACCCCAACAATATGGCAGGAGGTTTCTTTGTTCGTCCCAGCTGTCGTAGTGTGATTGACACGCCTCCGGGATTTGCCCCTTGCAATATGACTGGCTCAAATGGAGGAGCTCCTTCCAAGATAACGGGCTCTTGCTGTTGATGAGTATAATCCTTCCATTGCAGATTGGATTGTTCTGGAGTTGCCCCTTGCAAGATGACAGGTTCGTATGTGGGCTCAATGTATGATTGTGCTCCTTCCAGGACGACTGGTTCCCAGCTTGAATGGTTGTAAGGTGCCCCTTGAACAACTGGTATATCATATGGAGGTGCTCCTTCGAGCACTACTGGCTCGGAGATTGAAGGAAGAAAGGGACTTGCCCCTTGCAAGACTGGAGGAGGATTTGTCGGCTCATAAGTGTAGGTATGAATGGACTGAATAGGGGAGAAGAAGCGATCGATATGGTCCCCTTCTTCTATACTATTGACGGCAGGGCCACGAGACGAACTGGGGTCCGTTGGATGCTGAGGCAGAGGATTCTGAAGGATGTTGGTGGAAGCTGCTGAAGAAGTTCCAGGAACCGAGATGACGATCTTTCGGTCGTCGATCAGATCCTGTATGGCATTCTTCAAAGTATAGCATCGGTCAGTGGCGTGGCCACGCCCTTGATGGTAGGCACAGTACTCATTTTCTCAGTAATTCGGTGGCAGAGGATGAGGCGGAGGCCGAGGTGCCATTAGAGTGAGTAACTGCTTTTGTACCAGCGTAGTCATGATTTGACTAAGTGGTTGACTGAGTGGAGTGAACTTCCTGGACTCCCTGTAATTCTGCCTGTTCTGGTATGAGTATTGGCCGTTTGCTCTGAACTACTGCTGTTGTCGAGGTGTTTGTGGCTGAGGATTCGGTTGTGGCTGATACCGCTAAGGCTGATGCTGAACTTGATTCTGCTGATACTGTTGACGTCCCTGTGGAGGAGCATGTTGATTTCCTTGATCAGTGTTGTTGATGTTGTTTACCTCTGTTTGGCGGGGAGGTGAACCACTGCGGTTTCCATTCCCGTGCCCGATAGGTCTTCCTTCCACTCTGTTCCTCTTGACTGGAGTGGCTTGATGAGGCCATGGGGAAATCATCCCGGCACGGATTCCTGCTTCGACTTGCTCTCCAGCACGGATTAGCTGCGAGAAGTTCGCGTATGGATGCGAGATGAGATACCCGGATATGCCGGATATGTTGAATGAACAATCATGGAGATTTGTTCTTCATCGTCGATGGGTGTCCGCATTCTGGCTGCCATAGCTCGCCAACGTCCCACATAAGCTGATAGTGTTTCATCACTCCTTCGCCTGAGAGCTGCGAGGTCGGCTCTTCTGGGTGCCATGTTGAGATTGTATGCGAATCTGTCGACGAAAGCCTGGGAAAGCTGTTCCCATGTTCTGATGCGGTGGCAGTCCAATGAAGTGTACCAATCTAGGGCATCGCCCTTCAGAGATTTTTGGAACAAACGAATAAGGGCCCCTTCATTTCCTACGATTGCACTCAGCTCCCCGCAGAAAGCCTTGAGATGTGCTGTGGGACAACCGCTGCCATCGTATCTCTTGAATTTTGGTACCTCAAAGTTTTGAGGTACTTGAGCATCTGGGAAAGGACACAAGTCTCTGAACTTGGTCGAAGGTAAGTCGATTCCTTGCTGTCGCTGAAGCTGATTTTGCAAGATCTGGAACTGCTCCCGCAACTCGTCCAGTCCTGAGTGATCTGTTCGAGCGACTGGTGCCTCCTGGAGTAAGGCACGTTCTTCTTCGGCATAGTGGCCGATGTCTTCGACCCTATGGGCTTGCTGAAAGGCAACCGCGGGTTGCTGAACTTGATTTGATGACTGAACTGGATTCTGATGAACTTGTGCTTGAAATGATGGTAACTGAACTGGAGACTGTACTGAAGGTTGAACTGGAACTTGCTGGAAATTAACTGGATTTTGCTGAATTGAAGATTGCTGGAAATTAGCTGGATTTTGCTGAATTGAAGATTGCTGGAAATTAACTGGAATCCCATCGGCGGGGATGTGCTGGAATTGAAAAGTGCTCCTGTTTGCAGGAGGCTGAGATGCTGGGAAGTGACCCCCTTGTTGGGTATTCGCCACTGTCCGCTGATTGATGTGGGCTTGACACTGACCCCCGTTGTGGGCATTCGCCAGTGCTGTCCCTGCTGCTGGAAATTGAATTGAAATCCCATCGGCGGGGATGTGCTGAAATTGAAAAGGTGTCCCATCGGCGGGGACATGCTGAGATCTACTGAGATTGTTGTTTGCAAGATTGACTGGAAGCTGACTGGATGTTCCTGCAACGGAAGTGCTCTGAGATGGCCTTGTCGTCGCAGGAAGATATTGAGAAGGATGCCCCATAGCGAAGGGCTGAGATGGTTGCTGTCGGTAGTCTTGGGCAGACTCCGATGGTTGTGCTTGATTTGAACTGGAGGCCGGGAGGACCCGGCATGGTTGCTGAGATTGCTGAACTGGGCCAACTTGATTGTTGGCTGCTGCGGTGGCTTGTGCTTGCATGAATTGCAAGAGCATTTCTTGCATTGCTCTCACTCCTTGTGCCAATTCTTGTATGATTGGCGTATTATCAATGGGCTGTTGCGCTGGAGGTTACGCTTCGGTCATTTCGAGAGCAGGGAAGTGATGAGTTTCTTCTTCGTGGTCGGACATGGCTTGCTGAGCCCGAGTGCGGATTATGCTACGGAAGGGAAGCTGTCTCCAAACACGTTGAGCCCGAGGTGGCGCAATGGTGAGGACTATACTCTACTCTTTTTGGGTTTTGGGATTTTCTTTTTCTTTTTTTGGAATTTTCTATTTTTTTTGTTTGGGTTTTGGGATCTTTTATATATTTTTTTTGTTCTGGGTAGAATGCTATGCAGATGAGATTGTATGAGGATTAGTGACTTTCAAGTACGGGAAGGATTCTGTTTTTCAAGTCGGATCACGACTAGTGGGACTAGCTAATCCCCAGCAGAATCGCCATTCTGTGGACCCTCGCCGATTTTCCCGCGCTCCCACACGACGTCGTTCTCCCTTTCCTTTCGGAAGAAGAAGGAGATGAGGATGCGTGAGTGCGAAATCGTCGTTTGTGCCACTGGCTTGCCTCGTTCTCAAGGGCTTCGTTTAGTTGTCGTGTTAAGCTGGATATGTTTAAATGAGTTTATATAATACCAGAGTCGCCACTAGCCAGTTACTTCGAATCTACAGTCGGCTAGACCCCGTAGAAACGTTAGAGAAGGGAATCCGAAGATTCCTTCCTCTAAAATGACTCCTGTTGATCTGCGGCCAGAGATTCAAGGTAAGGGATCACGGTTACAGGGTGGGAAGAGGTTAAGCACCCCACACACTGCCCGTACCGAAGTACGGTCTCTACTTCACAGAATCGATCGAATACTTGAAAGTCTAATTTAATCCTCGTATATTCTCATGAATGACATGATGCATGAATGCGGGTCTGAACAGTAAGAGTTTCTGATGGGCAGGTTCCAACAACGGGCAAGCCCAGAGCGTACGCTCGAACTGACAGGTGCTTAATGTAAGACGTATGCAGTGTGCTTGAATGATCAAGGTGTTTTAAGGTGAAGCATGAATGCAGGTCTGAACAGTAAGAGTTTCTGATGGGCAGGTTCCAACAACGGGCAAGCCCAGAGCATACGCTCGAACTGACAGGTGCTTAATATAAAGACATATGCATGTGTACTTGACGGATCAAGGTGCTAGTAGTGAAGCAGGGGGGTTGGAAGAAAAGTAAATGTTGCACTTATGCTAGATGCAAATGAGATGATGCTGGATGAATGGTAGCTGGGTGGATGGAGGTGTCGCAAGGGTTTGCTTCGAGTGGCTGGATCAAGACTTGGGTGGCTTGAGAGGCTTGGACCAGTGGTCAGGCTGGGCTGGACTAGGGCTAGACTCTCCTCACTCGGGCTCTCCTTGGTGGAAAGATGGGCTAAGGGTGGAAAAGGGTGACTCAGACGGACAGGCTCTCTTTGGACTCGAAGGGGTTCGAATGGATGTTGAAATGAGAAGGGGAGGGGGGTATTTATAGCAGCGGAGAGTGGCAGCTCTCGTAATTTTGTCCGGGCGGCCTGCCATGGGCCGCCCGTACGGCCGCTCCTCGGTTTCCAGCGAGTACGGCCGCTCCCTCGGGGCTGCTGTTGGACTCGCTGGTCGACTCAGTGAGTTGACTCAGCGGGTCGACTCGGTGGTTTGACTCGACGGGTTGACTCGGTGTTTTGACTCGACGGGTTGACTCGACGGGTTGACTCAGTGGGTTAACTCAGCGAGTTGACTCAGTGAGTTTGACTTTTTTAGGATTTTTTGACTGGCCTTTTTTTATGGGGGGTTTTTCAGGGTGGTGTTTAGGACTGGGTTGACTGGGTTCAGGTTTGAACTGGGCTATGGAATGGGGCTTACAAGAGAGAGTTTGGCTGAGCTTGGACTTGGGATTTGGGGGTATGGTCCTCCATTCATCCAGTTATCTCTACCAACAGTGTAGCCAAAGGTGGGGTGTCTACAAAATTCCTGACCAATGACTTTAATCATTTGGTCTTGGGCAACTAACGGCCAAATCTGGAACAATCGAACGGGATGGATCGCGTTGATTTTTCCCGACCGAATACTTCTCGCCTTCGATCAATATTCAAGTTTTCGACTGATGTGTTTGTATATTTTTGAAAACCAACCTCGATTATTTGAATAAATGCTTAACCATCGAGGCGCATTTATCGAAAGGTTGCCGCCATACAAAAGTTGAGAAAAGACAAATAATGTATGCTTATCTCTCCATACAAAGCGTCGGATCATTAATGCGACATGTCGTTTGCTGTTTTTGGGAGGGTGTGTGGCTGACGCGTGTCCCATATTTAATGCGGTGTGCCTCTTTGATTTCGAAGCTGAATGGGGAAGCGATGCATGTAAGATCTGTGATAATTACCTATATATATCTGCTTCCGGTACTGTGGTTATCTTCCACTATGATTTTCTACTTGAGAGAAAACCCTAATCGTTAGCCGCTTGCATTTGCTTCCTCCTTCCTTGCTCCTTCTTCCGTGTGTAAGTCTTTCCTTAACCATGTCATCTTCTTCGAGTTTTGCTCCTGTTCCAATCGGGGAGGATTCTCCCGAATCCTCCTCCTCGAATGACCTTAGAAGAAGAAAGGGGAAAGGGCAAGCCTCTTCTTCCTCAAACAGATCCCCTAAGGACTATCCTTCTACTCTGATAATGGTAGAGCTGGAACGCATTCGATAGGATTTCAGTGTCCCGCAGGATATTATTTTTCGGATGCTAGGGCCGGACGAGATAGCAGACAACCCCCGGATGGGTGAAGTAGCTGTCTACAATTTCATGTTTCCTTTAGGGTTTCGTCTGCCGCTACTACCCTATGCAGCCAGAATTTTGAATCGGTACAACATCGCTCTTGGCTAGTTGATGTCGAATGGTTGGCGGGTAGTTTTTGGGGTGTATGTTCTCTGGAGGGAAGTGGGAAGTGGCAAACTGACCCCTGGGAAATTTCAAAGGCTATATTCCCTAAGGAGATGGGGGAGAAGCCTCAGGGTGGTACTATATGATGTTCCTCCATGGGGAGAACTTCATTCTCGGGAATCCATCATCCAATAAGGACCGTTGAGATCGGTGGTTCTTCATATCTGGAAACTGGACTTGTCCGAAAGTGGACTTCGGGTTCCACGTTCCCAGGGCCTTCAATATGGGGAGGGGATTGGTTAGGTCCAATCTGAGGGGTGGCCTTAACGAGAGAATAGTTGCAGTGAAGAAAGTGTCCAAAAAGGCTCGGGATGTAAAAAATTTACTTCATCCCTTGAAGCTTTTCAGAGCGGGACTTATCCCTTGCCCCCCATGGTAATTGTCGTGAACTGTAGCTTGTAGTTGTGATATGTTTTCGATTTTCTTTTAAGTTGCTGATTGTTTGTTTCCCTTCTCTTTTCGCAGGGATGGACCCTACAGACCTTTCTCAAGTGAAGGCCCTTCTAAGTCGGAAATGGGGGCTCAGAGGAAAAGAAAGAGGGGCGAGTCTTCCTCTGCTGCTCAACCCCGACCGTCTTCTGCAGTTGTGACTTCCGAATTCGGGCCTACACCTGTAGCTATCTCGAAGCTCCAAGGGTTGGAAGCTTCGAGGGTTTTATCTTTGCCTCCTCCTACATTGGAGAACCGTCCTCCCTCCATCCTGTCTAATGTCGAACGGCCCTCTCTCATCCCTACTGTGGTTGTGCCAGATTCCCTCGCCTTCGGTTCTAAAATGAGTGCACCTGGCGATTCTTCTCGATCGGGTCCACTCGTAATTGCTCCTGCCCTTGGTGGTACGGAGCCTTACATGGTGTCGGATCATTTATTTTGGATCTGTTCCTATCTCTTTGAGAAGGTCGGGTCCAACACCATGGATCTTGTCGATTGATCATCTCCTGTGAACGCTGTTGAGTAGTGGATGGTAAGGATTGTGCAAGGTCTCGATGGGGCATTGAAGACCCAAAATGATATCTACGAGGCCCGAGAGATCCTTGCTAAAAACGCTACTCAATTGGCGGAGGCTGACAAAAGGTTGGGGGCGGCTGATGTCAGTTTGCGGGAGAGGGAGAAGCTGAGAGAGGTCCAGGAGGCTCGAATCAAGGAACTGGAGAACAACCTCAACGGTGCCATAAAATTCGCCCAAAGTTATCAGGCGCGGTACGAGGGGTTAGAAACGGAGTCCTTGAAGATCCGGTCCCGAGTGACAGCGGTGGAGGAAGATTTGAGAAAGGAGAGAGTAAGAGGAAAGAGGAGAAGACAACATCTGAGCTCTTGCTGACCGAGGTTGCCTCACCTTTGAAGGCAGAGAGGGCAAAAAAGATTGCTCTGAAGTCAAGCATCCAAGGGGAGCAGGCTCAGGCTGTTGAGGCCTTTCGAGCTTCGCAGGAGTATTTCATGGAAATGTTTGAGGATTACAAGAATGGTTGGGGTCGAACATTGAAAGTTATCGGGCGGCTTCATCCCGACTTTAATCTGTCTAGATTCAAAGAGGTTGAGATGGAGTTCGCCCAACATGACCTAGCCTCGACCGTGACCGAAGCCGCTGATGACAACCTTGAAGGGGAGCTTGAAGTCTCCAGCGGAGGTCAAATTTATGATGCTCCTGAGCCGATTAATCAAGCACCTGCTGAGTCGACCTCTCAACTGCCCCCTGCCTCTTAGTCCTGTTGCCAATGCTGCTACTGATCCTTTTATTAAATTTAATTTTGAAAAATGATAACTTTCATTATAATTTTGTGAACTTTCTTCAATTGAGGCAATTTTAAATTTTTTATATTTGGACAGATTTATTTAATGGTTCAGTTAGGGGACGCTCTGGTCAGCCTTGTCCCTTGCTTGAGTAGCATCGACTACCAACTGAACACTTTCAGTGTGGTCGTATCGGTAACTTTTAACATTTCAAGTGGCATCGCCCACCGCGTACATAATCATGAGTAGACTCGTAGGTACGAAATCACTATTATTTATTGATCTTTAACTTTGAAAAGATTTATTACATAGTCCCCCGTCTTGAGTTTCCTACTAATAGTATTTACACAGATTTATTGTGTTCCACGGTTGGCAGAGCGCTTTCCCTTCCATGTCTTTCAAGTTGTAGGTTCCGGCCTTTATCATCTTTGTGATCTTATATAGGCCTTCCCAATTGGGGCCGAATACTTGAGAACCTAGGTCTCGAGCTCAATTCGGGATCTTTCTCCTAAGGACGAGGTCGCCTACACAGAGGGGCATGTGTCTGACGCGTGAATTGTAATACCGAACGGCCTTGTGCTGGTACTTCATGAGTTAGAGTTGTGTGTCGTTCCTCTGTTCTTCAAATAAATCGAGTTGAAGATTCATGGCGCTGTTATGCTTTTCCTGATTATAGTGGGTCGCACGGTATGATGGCATACCAATCTCCACGAGGACCATTGCTTCGGCTCCGAAAGTCAGTGAGAATGGGGTTTCCCTTGTTGAGGTTCAAACAGTGATCCGATATGCCCATAGTACCTCAAGCAAGTATTCCAGCCAATCACCCTCATGCTCTTCTAGCTTTGTCTTCAAGTGGTGCTTGATGATCTTGTTAATGGCCTCGACCTTGGGGATGATATGGAGCAGTCATAATGCGCCTAATTTTCAGCTCCTCGCAGAGATCCTTGATTTTCTTATTGTCAAATTGCCGACCATTGTCGGTGATGATGGTTTGGGGGATCCTAAATCTGCAGATGATACTTTACAGGATGAATTTTTTTATTTGCTGGTCGGTGATGGACGCAAGTGGTTTTGCTTTAACCCACTTTGTGAAATAATCGACCGTAACGACAGCAAAACGAACCTGACCTTTTCCTCTTGGGAGAGGTCCGATGATATCTATTCCTCATTGCGCGAACGGCCAATCATTAGCGTCAGGTCTTCCGGGGCTTTCCACGGTATCTTAACAAATCGTTGGCACTTGTCACAGGACTTGGAATATTTTTTTGCATCGGCATTCATTGTCGACTAATAATATCCTTAATGAATTTCCTTGTAGGCCATTGATCGACCAATGAGGTGGTTCTCGCATATTTCTTCATGGATCTCCTTCAGGGTGCAATCGGCTTCTTCTGGCCAATGCACCTGAGGTGCGGGAGTGAATACCCTCTTTCGTAGAGAACTCCATCTTCCAAGAAGTATTTTGGGGCACAAAATTTCAATTTCCTAACCGCTTTTCTATTTTCTGGGAGCTGTCCATCTTTGAGGTATCGAATGATTGGGTCTATCTAACAGGTAGGATGGTCGACTGGAAGGACATTTGGGGCCTGCTTTCGGGTGATACTTGGTTCGACGAGATGTTCAACTGGAATAGTCCGACCGATGTCAAATTTTAAGGATGATCCTAGTTGGGCGAGAGTATCAGCCATTCGATTCTGTTCCCTCGGGATCTGGAGAAGCTCGTACTTTTCAAACTCTTTTAATAATGCACGGGCTTGTTATCTGTACGACATCATCTTTTCATCATTTGCTTCGTACTCATCAGATACTTGGTTAACCACAAGCTGAGAGTCACTATGGATTTTCATATTCAGGGCTTCTACGGATCGGGCCATCCGAAATCCAGTGAGGAGCGCTTCGTATTCAGTTCCGTTATTAGACGTAGGAAAACCAAAGTGGAGTGTGTATTCTAGTTTGGAGCCATCGGGTGATATCAAAATGATCTCAGCCCCACTTCCTTGGCCAGATGCCGATCCATGGACATAAAGCATCCAAAGTAGTCGGTCGGTGGATTAGGCCGGATGAATGGTGGGTTTTGCCGAGTAGATGAATTCGGCGATGAAGTTGACAGCTGCTTGACCTTTAATTGACGTCCGAGGACAAATTGTATATCATGCTCGCTTATCTCAATGGTCCACTTGGCCAGTCTACCTGATGTCCCAAGGTTTTGTAGTACTTGCCTCAATGGTTGATCCGTAGGCACCATGATTGCATGAGCCAGGAAATAGGGCCTTAATCTTCTAGCGGAAGTTATCAGTGCCAATGCGAGTTTCTCGATGGTTAGGTAGCGGGTCTCTACACTGACCATTGCTCTGCTGATGTAGTAGATTGGCTTCTAAATTTTTTCTTCCTCTCTGATGAGAGCTGAGCTCACTGCAGCTGGCGAGGTAGCGAGATACAGGATCAATGTCTCTCCATGAAGAGGTTTTGACAAAATGGGGGGATTGCTCATGTATTCCTTGAGCCGATTGAACGCTTACTCACATTCTTCTGTCCATTGCATTGTCTTTGTCATTGTTGGAACTGAAAATGCAGCAAGGTCATTTTCTGAATAGTGTTTATTGTGTATTATTGCTCTGGGGTTCTGAGTAATAGAAACATTCATAGACAATCACAAGCATTCACAAAAGGCACACAAGAAGATGTATCGCAAGGCGAATTTCATTCCAGAGATTCTGAGATCTTGTACATTCCAGGCCGTGGTCTGGCACGGGCCCTTAATTATATCGAATGATCGATGACCCTTGATTAGAAGGCAAAAGACTAGTCAGCAGGGACTATGGTCTTAGAGTTTGTGGTCATAGAGACCTGTATTTGTTTTGCTGTGTACTGAACCACCTTTATATTAGTCGGATGTCTATGTCCCATATTTTGGCAGGAGACCCGGGTTGAGACTGTCAGGGTTTATTACTGAGATGGACGACTCTGGGCCCGCGCCTGTCAATGTAGGGACAGGTGACCTCGGGAAGTCCATTCCGCAGTTGTATACCTGTGCAGCCCAACTGCGGGTACCATTTGGATGGGTAGGGCATCGACCATTGTGTCGTGGCAGTCGAGAGCAATTGATCTGTGGAGAATCGAGACTCTTTGGCATGGTTTATCATGGTAACCATGGCCTTGCTTGTCTATCTTTTGACACAAATCGGATCATGCCTTTATAGTAAATGTAAATGACATCATATTTGCATAGCTCTGGATGTTGGCGGCTCCTTTTCGGGAAGTCACTTCCTTCATCGCGTCGAGTCAGGTCAAGCCCCAAAGACACTCGATTCTATTGGTTTTAGGGTCCTCGAAACGTTTGTTCGACTGTTCCATCACGTCCGGAACGCTTGAAATACTCAAAATAGACTCAAACGGACCTTGAAAACACTTAAAATTGAGCCCGGTGCACCTGCAAACACGTTCTGTAATTGGCCAATTTTTAGGTGCGTGAGACTCATTTTACAGGTGAGTGGTACTCCACGCATCTAATAATTCAATGTCAATTTTATCAAGAATTTAAGGGTGCGTAGGACTACATTCAGGATGCGTGGGTCCTTTTTCAAAAATTTGGTTCTTGCTGATTTTACGGACGCGTGGGGCCGAATTAATGGATGCGTGGGGTACTTTTGGATGCGTGGGGTCCTTTTATAGGTGCGTTACCAAATATGTGAGATTCAGACCTGTAGTGATGTATCTGTGATCGGAAAGAGGATTCCGATGAAGATTCCGGCGAGGGTTCCGGCGAGAATTTTAGGTTTCCGGCAGGGGCAGCTCTCTCTCTCTTTTCTTGTGTGTGTTAAATGAGTGGGAGGAGGGGGTATTTATAGGTGAAGTCGGCAAAT
Source organism: Liriodendron chinense (assembly GCA_003013855.2). NCBI lineage: Eukaryota > Viridiplantae > Streptophyta > Magnoliopsida > Magnoliales > Magnoliaceae > Liriodendron > Liriodendron chinense. Next base: position 33,603 of record PVNU02000892.1, read on the forward strand.
AGGAAGCTGCCACGTGTCACGCACCTGTCAAATGTCCCCAACGCACCTGTTTATTGATGTGCGAATGCCCGACAATCACTGGATCTTTCGGGTGCGTGGGGCTCAATCGCCGGGTGCGTGGGGCTCAACGCACCTGAAACTGGTTTTTAACCAGCCATGGTCTGTGGGGGTGCGTTGACCGTTTTTCAAGGTGTGTTGGGTGTATGGGCCTTCACGAATGGACCAACGCGCTGCCTTTTTAAGGGTGCGTTGGGTGCGTGGGGTGCCCTAATTTTCAGGGTGCGTTGGACACGTAAATGTGGGCTCCACCGATTGGGTTTTGACTTTCGGAGGGTTTGTGGGGCCCGTTTCGTTGCACAATCACTTGCATTGTTCATCATAAATAATAACGAAGTTGCGGGTCCATTTTCGGGCTGTTCCGAACACGGTGATCGACGGGGCCCACTTAGAGAATTTAGCTAAGTTTAAAGAAATTCCGTATACTTCCGTTTTGCGTGCACCGGAAGGCGTTTTGCGTGATTCCTTCAGAGGTATGTGGTTATTTTGCTCATTTTAAGAGTCTCCACTATTTGGGACCCCAACAGTCATTCCTTTGAGTAATTTGAAGAATGGTAGGCATTTATCGCTTGCCAACGTGATTGTAGCCTGAGTGAAGCGACTCGCCCGGCGAGCCGCTAAATGTCCCTGAGCGATTTGGGTGCCTTCATGTCGATGATGACCATAAAGCCAAGGAATTTACCTGAAGAAACTCTGAATGCACATTTTGCTTAATTGAGCTTCATTTTGTGTTTTCGTAAAATCTGAAAGGTCTCTAGGAGATTGACCAGATGATCTTCCTCTTATAAACTTTTCACCAGCATATCGTCGACGTAGACCTCCATTGTCCTCCCGATTTTCCTGGGAAATTTTTTTTTTGACAAGATGCCGGTACGTGGCACCCACATTCTTCAGACAAAAAGGCATTTCTTTATAGTAATACAGCCCTCGGTCGATGATAAAAGATGTCTTCTCCATGTCAGGCGAATGCATGGTGATTTGATTGTAACTTGAGTACGCGTCCATGAAGTTGAGGAGTGCGTGTCCTGTCGTGGCATCAACGAATTGGTCGATCCTCGGAGTAGGGAAGCTATCCTTTGGGCATGCTTTGTTCAAGTTGATGTAGTTGACTCACATCCTCCATTTGCCATTTGATTTTTTTACTAGCACTACATTCGCTACCATTCCGGATACACTGCTTCTGTGATAAATTCAGCTTTAAGAAGTTTACTTCTTCTTTTGCGGCTTCCTACCTTTCTTGATTTACTGCACAACGTCTTTGGTGGACTGGCTTGAACTTTGAATCCACTTGTGATTTGTGGACGGTAGTATTTAGATCAATACCGGGCATATCGTCATGCAACCAGGTAAAAACATCTTGGTGTTCAATCAAGAACTAGAAGAAACGAGCTTGGGTCCCGACGTCGAGTGCAAACCCAATCTAGAATTGCTTCGAGGGGTCTTTGGTCGATAGAGATACTGGAATTAGATCCTCTACCGATGAGTCACTTTTAGAGTCGCTTTCTCTGGGGTCCAGAGTCAGTTTCTTTTGCGGTGGGATCTTTCTTTCTCGAGGTGTTGTCGTCGTAATCGGGCACACTGGTTTCCCATTTTCCTTTCAAAGAATTATTTCGTAACACGCTCTAGCGACCGTCTGACTACCCCGACTCCCTCCGGGGTGGAAAATTTTATGCATAAGTAGAGTGGGGAATTGAATCTCTGTTGATGCTAAATCACATCACCAAATGTTGATCAGGGACCAACTTGAATCTCTGTCGTCTGATTGATGATTGAGGATGAGATCCATAAATCCAGAAGGCTTGCAAACACCACCAAGAATTAGGATGGCCACCGGGGGTTCCAAGTTCTGCCATGGACGGTCGACCCAAAATGACATTGTAGGTCAAAGGTCTATCCACGATCAGTAAGTTGATCATCATGTTGATTCTGTTTGGGGTCTCTCCGAAAATGACCAAGAGATCGATGCATCCCTCGGGTTCGACTGTTTCACCACCGAATCCTATCAACGCAGTTTGGACAGGTTTCAAATGATTCCTGGGAATGTTCAAGGCATTGAAAGCCGAGGTGTACAGGATGTCCGCTGAGCTTCCTGTGTCCAGCATGATCCTGCGAGTCTTGTAATTGGTGATTCGTAGTGTTACGACGACCACGTCATCATGAGGGAATTGAATCCCCTTGCTATCATCTTCTAAGAAAGTGATCGACTGTCACTTCCATGGCTGCCTTGTTGTTCTTTCAGTGTGGAATGCCTCATGGGCCCTTTTGGTGTGGGCTTTCCTAGCATTGTTGGAATCTCCTCCTCCTCCTGGTCCACCGAAGATGGTATGGATTTCTCTTGCGAGTTCGGAGGGCTCTGGCTGTGTCCTTCCTTCCTAGCAGTCTTGCTGTTGTCGCTTAGATTCCTATCGTCGACGATTTTCCTATCTTGGAGATCGGTCGTCTTTCTAGGAGACCAATCGTTTTGTTCAACATAAGACTTGAGATGCCCTTGGCGGATGAGGGATTTGATTTCGTCCTTCAGAGCAATGCAGTCCCTGGTATAGTGATCATGGTCATGATGAAATTCATAGAATTTTCATTTGCCCCGCATATTGGAGTCTGCTTTTAACTTGGGTGGCCAAGTAGTGTACTTTTGGTCCTTGATGTACATTAGGACCCTTTCAGTTGTGGCACTGAGCGGGGTGTACCCTGAGTACCGTCCTTTAGGAGGACCTCTTCTAGGTGACCGATCCCTCTGTTCGTCCCTCTTCTTTCTTTCTTCGTGCCTTTTCTTTTTCTCACCTAGCCTGACCTCTGATTCTTGCCTGACTTTTGCTAATTCTTTTGCAATGATGTATTTTTGGGCCTTTGCCTGAAACTCGGCCATTGTTTTTGGAGTTGTTTTATCGAGGGCCCACCGAAACTCCTTGTTCCACACTCCATTAAGAAGTGCTGGGAGACCTGCTTCATCGGTGTAGCTTTCAACCTGGACCGCCTTCGGATGTGAATTGGATAAGAAAGTCTTTGAGAGATTCGTCGCTTTTCTGCTTCATGGTGGCTACATGGGCGGTGGTTTTCTTCATCTTATGGCTTCCAATGAATTGTGATCCGAACAGAGTGCATAGCTGTGCAAAAGAGCTAATGAACTTCGGCTTCAGGTTACGGTGCTAAGTAAGGGCCGCATCTTTCAAGGTGAGGGAGAAAGCCATGCACATGATTCCCTAGTTGACCCCCTTCAACTGCATGTAGGCCTTAAAGATCTCAAGGTGCTCAATCGGGTCCCCAGATCCGTTATAGGATGGATGTTGCTCGGTACTCAGAAGTTTTTAAGCCGGGGGTCCTGCATAATATCATCTGTGAAAGGTGATTTAGTTTGATCAATCATGGCCTGGAGTGATGCTGGTACGCCCGAAGCGCGCTGCTATTCCATTACGACGAACTTCTTTTTTAGATCTTCTAGTTCTTTCTCCCATTCCGGGGCGCGACTAGTGCTAGAAACTTCTGATGGTTCTAGAGGTGCGTGATCGCCTCCTTTTATACGTTGTTTCAACGTCGAGCGTCTAACGAATGGCTTAGGTTACCAACTGGGAGTTTTTCCCTCGCATTGTTGATTTGATGGTGATCTTGAGCCACTGGTGGTGGGATAGGATCCGCAGGCGGCTAGGCCTGTTGAACGGATGGAGCGTGGCTGCCTAGTCGATTTTAGTAAGAAGCTTCTCCCTGCTGCAGGGTAGGTAGAGGTGGAAGACAACGTTCAAGTCAGTTTGCAATGTTAACAAAGCGAAACATCTTCGTTCGCATATATTGAATGTCGGCTTCGATGATGTTTTTTCACATGGGATCTTCATCTGCTGGACGCGGTGAAGGTGGAGGGAGAGCGGTAGCATCCACCCTTTGCCGTAGTTCTTCCTGCATCGTTCGTGATCGAGTATATGCTGTAGAGGATTGAGTATTGTCGGTGTCGGCATTCCCATTTCTCTGGACAAATTTCGCCATGACGGTTATTTTTTATTCGAGCTTTTTCTTTGGTGGCATTGTTGAATCGTGTCGAAGTGATCCTAAAGAGCAACAACAAAGATGTTTCTCAAGTCGGCCCCACGGTGGGCGTCAATCTGTTGACGCTAAATCACGTCACTAGATGTTGATCAGGAACCAACTTGAATCTCTGTTGTCTGATTGATGATTAAGGATGAGAGCCGTAGATCCAGAAGGCCTGCAAATAGCACCAAGGATTAAGATGGCCACCGGGAGTTCCGGCTGATGGCCCTCCGATGCCTAAGTTAGTTATGACCTGGGAATAATTTTGAAGTAGCTCAATGTCTTTTTGTAAATCATACCTTTATCATAGCACATGGGCTTTTATAAGGTATAGTGTTACCGTATTTGACTAGGATTTTGATTATGTTAAGATTTGATATCCTACGAGGATGGGTCACGCTCATGGCTAGATACGTGATTGCCTCGAAGAGATAGGCAAGAATATCTGTGCAGCGCGGGTATCTCTCACAGTAATCTTAGGGAGTAAATCCCATGACTTATGGTACACGTCAATCAAGTCTCGAGCGTTCAGAGAATAGCGTTCGAGAGATACTGCCCGGTCGGATGCAACGTCATGGCGGGCGTTCGGTCATCATCGGTTAGTTGTAAATAAGAGAAAGCCGACTGTTCGGGCTTGAGGCGGTCGGTCAGGAGCTTGAGAAAGCCGATCTCTCAAGCTTAACATGAGCGGTTAGAAGCTAGTAAATACTGACCGCTTGGGCCTAATGAACTGAATGCTTCAATACTCAAGCACAAAAATAGAGAACGCCAGTACTCACACGTGCACTGCTCTAACCATGCAACTTTTGGGATCGTCCCAGATTTACCCATAATAACATACATCATGGTGGGCCCTACAAAGTTGAGTGACCAAGAATATAGGTGGTTTTGGGGTCACCACACAATCGGCTTCTATTCCACATACCATGGTTTCGGGGTCCACCCAATCGGCTTCTATTCAACATACCACCTGCCAATTCTAGTATGTGCTCCACCACTCACCTCTTCATCCTCTCCCATGGGATGCTAGAGGAGATTAAAGAGGTGGTCTATGGAGCATGTGACCAATGGCACATGTGCAAGATCTAGCTCATACAAAGGGGAGCTGCTACCATGATCATGTTGTTAGCCTCAACGTGAGTCAGTCTCATAACATAGGTAGACCACAAATGTACATCAAACGTAGACCAGTAGTTATCTATTTCTACAACCCTTCCTCTTGTAGCTCATGTGATTAATGGTGTAGTTTTGGCCCAAGTATGTTCACTTTAGCTCCCACTCTTCAATCTTCTCTTGTGAAAGTCACCCTACCACTTCTTATTATGAAGAAGCGGAAATGATAAGTACTTAAGGGCCCGTTTGATTTTCCAGATCCTTAGTAAATACTTTGTAAATAAATAATTATTAGTCTTTCACCTGGTTGAAAAAACTCTGTATTTCTGCTTTGAAAACCAATCCAAAAAGATTAGTTTCAATTTGTGGGGCCCACCATGATATATATGACATAGCTACGCCATCCATCCATTTTCCTGGAACATTTTCAGGCATGACCCAAAAATATGAAGCAGATCCAATACTCAAGTGGCTTTAAGAATTTTTTAATGATAAGTGTTCAATTCCCTTTTCCTATGGTGTGGTCCACTTGAGCTTTGGATCTAACTCATTTTTTTGCTCTTGCCCTAAATTCATCTAGCATAACGGATGGACGGTGTGGATAATACACATATATCATGGTGGGCCCCACATATATTTCATAGCTACTTCTATCTTAGCGTTTAAAAACTAGGTTGTCAAATCAAGCATTGGGAAGAATGCATTAATTCCTTAAGTAAATAATCATTAACCAGTTACATGTTATTTACCATGTATTTGGAATATCAAACATGCCCTAAAAAAATATATTTTCATTTCCTGCCAAAAAGTGACAAGAGACAAACATGACAAGACTAGTTGATGAGGAGATAGAAGGAAGTAGGCCCCGTTTATTTGTAGACCATCAAACCATGAGAAAGAAAAAATAGAAACATAAGCCAAGTACATTGAAGAATTAAATAGTCTTTGTCAAAGACCATAAGATTGGAGAACAAAGAATTTTACATGAAGCAAGAGCTATGGGAGGCATTTGGTAACACCAACAGAAGATACTTTTAGCAGCTTCTCTTACAAAACAGAAGCCAAACAAAAATACAAAGGCACGTTTATTTTGAAAGAGAAGCTACTACCAATGGGTTTTTAGTAACTTGGTATCAGCCTCTTTGGCTAGCGATAAATGCATGTAAAGTATGGTAAATAAGTGAGGATGCCGTCCCACGACCACGCACACACGTGTGTGCCCATTATTTTCTTTTTTTGTTTGTTTTGGTTTCTTTCTGTCTACATTTGGAGTGGGGCACACAATTGCAATGATTTGTTCACTTGTCTTGGATTTTTCTTAGTTGTGCAAAACCTTCCAGATGACAACAGAATGACGTTCTCGGACTCGATATGTTTAACGGAATCGCCACCAACCGAAAAGAGGCCTCAGAATCCACAGCTAGCTAGAACCCGTGAAAACGCCAAAATGTCGAGGGTATTCTTAAGAATTCATGGTCTTTAAATGACTCTCATTTAGATAAGCATGGTCTGCGCCGTGGATTATTGGTAGGGTCGCAGTTACAAAAGGGGAAAGTGTTAGGCACCCTCTTATCGTCCGTGTATTGCTCGGTCTCTACTTTCCGGGGCAAAACGATTTTGGAGGAATTCTGAAGAGATTCCAAACCTGCAAGATTAGGCCATATTTCACAGGCTTTTTAGGGCCCGGTAAGCAAAACAACAATATAATAGGTTTAGGCCCAACTACACAAGCATTTTAGGGCCCGAGTTGGTAAAAGCAGAAAAACAATAATACTAAAAGTAAATCGTGAGTGTGTGGAAGGATGGAGTGTATATGGAATGTGCGGAGTGGAATACGATCTGATTTCGAGATGCGAGAGGGGAAAATGGGGAGTCAGACACCCTTTCTCATGGGAAAGATGAGGGATAATCAGACGCCCCAAATTCCAGATTCCCACCCTACTCATTGACTTTGACTTTGAGAATATTGTTTTTTATTTACTGACAGAGGGTGACCACCTCGAGATGTAAGTAGGGAAAATGGAAAATCAGACACCCCTTCTTTATAGAAAAGACAGAGGATGGTCGGATGTCTCAGATTCTCACCCTACTTGATGTTGATTTTGACTTTTCAATAGAGAAAGAGATAGGGCAGAGAGATTCAATCACTTAGTGTATGATTACCGAAGCAGAAGGCTTGCCCTGCCAACGTTAGATAGTTGATTAGTGGGGCAGAGCTTCGAAGGCCTCAGATCTTCCAACCCTTGGACAACAGAGGTTCGACAGAGCTTCGCGGGATCACTTCTCTCTGTCACTCTCTCTCACTTTGTCAAATTTCTCCTCCGTTCGTCTGTCGGGTCCCTCCTTAAATAGACGGACGAGAAGCGGTCAATGCGGCGATTCATCGGCTCCTCGTGAACATGAGACAGGCGCATGGCGATTTTGTCAATTAATCGTCCGCTTGATGCGGACACGAAGTGTTTTCAGATCGACCAGGCATTCGTATCGACCAGGCATTCGTATTGCCTGGCAGCATGTCGGCAAAACGCAACATCGAACGCAGGCTCAATAGGTGTTGTAGTTGCTGGAGATGTACAGTGGAAATCCCGCCCACGGCCATCATGTGACCGTTCTCATGCCCACGGTCATATGGTAGCCGTGGTCATGCATTTTCCCCTTTTTTATTATATATTTTTTTTTTGTCTTTTGTGCTAATTCTTATTGTTTTTTCTTGTACATCTCTTGTGCACGCCACACCTATTCTCACATCCACATGTTGGGTCCTGGGCTGATCCGAACCATCCATCGCCTTGGGCACGTGCATTCAGCCGTACAATAAACTCAGTTCCGTCAAATCAAAGTCGATTAGTGGTTCACATGTCATTGAATGGTGGGGTGTCTAGATGTCTTAGTATTTATTGGGAATAAAGATGTTGACAAATTTTTAGAAAGAGTGTTACGTAAACTTTGTAGACCCCACTAAAAAAATGAGGCATACTTAAAGCTTTAATTTTGTAGTTCCTAAGAAGTTTTCAATGGCAATTGTTAAATCCTCACTTTTTTTATTAGAGTCGATCACTTGATATTTTCCACTATTGCAAGTTTTTTATCTCCTGTCGTAAAATAAGCAGGAAAAACGAGTGGACTGTATAGATTGATAGAAAACATCAAGGTGGGCCCCACGTAACTTCCCAAGACAGGAATGGGAAAAACAAGTGGACGGTATAGATTGATCAAAAGCATCACAGTGGGCCCACATAACTTCCCAACACAGGAATGGTAACCGATTTAAGAGGAAATCTGCCTCGGTCGCAAGGAATCTGGGACTTGTATTACTACTTACTGAAGTGACGTCACCAACTTCTATTGGCCCCACCTCAAGACAGGAATGGGAAAAACAAGTGGACGGTATAGATTGATCGAAAGCATCACAGTGGGCCCACATAACTTCCCAACACAGGAATGGTAACGGATTTAAGAGGAAATCTGCCTCCGTCGCAGGGAATCTGGGACTTGCATCACTACTTACTGAAGTGGCGTCACCAACTTCTGTTATCTCCCCCCACCCCCCGCGCACATCCTGGCTCCGCCCCTGCATGTGATATGGCCTAAATTTTGCTTAGATCATCCACACAGTGGGACCAAGTTAGCATGGCAGGATTGGTGGGTGCAAGCGTCTCCTCAGATGACGTTACTATTCAATAAATTGGAATATTTCAGACCAATTTCCTAGCTACTATATATGACGTGAATTGGGAGGTAAAACCTTCCACGCAATTCTTTTTCTGGATGCTAAAGCTTTTTGGCATAAAAGATGTTGAAAGCGTTTCAAAGTGCATACAACGTTATCAATTAATGTAATTAGATTAAACCATTTTCTTGTCGTCTGTTGGAAGGAAACAAACCCAAGAAGGAAGGATGGAAGAGAGAGAAACAAACCCAAGAAGCTAGAGAGAGTCTCATGTAAGTATGGTGGTTGATATGCATTACTAATAAAATTTAATAAATTATACTGGAACTAAGAAATACAAATCATGAGCCTTAATTTAACTGTTCGCTTCGGAACGTGAGATTAAGTGGTATGGAATTGCTTTGGTCCCATGCAAATTTCATCCCGCTTTTGGAAAAGAGAGCGGATTAGGTGATACCTACCGTTGGGCTCATAATGATGTATGTGCCTTAAATCCACATTATTGTCCAACTATTTTGAAAGCTTATAATTTTAGCGCATGATCCAAAAAATGAAACTGACTCAAATCTTAGGTGGACCACATCACAGGAAATAGCAGCTGTAATTATATCCCCACCATTAAAAACTTCATGTATTCCACCTGAATGTTTGTTTGCCATCCAAATTGTTGATAATGTCACAAACACCTAGGTGAAGAGACCATGCAAATATCACCTTGATCCAAAGCTTTGTGGCCCACAAGAAGTTTTTAATGGTCAATCACCACGGTTTCCTGTACTATGGTCCATCTTGGATTTGGAACTGCTTCATTTTTTTTTGGATCATGCCCTAAAATGAGCTTTCAATGTAGATGGACGGCATGGATGTATTAGTCACACAAATCACAGTGGGCCTCACGGTCAAAGCTCCCACCCACCTCAGCAGATCCAAAAGTAGATACGGTGGTTTTTTTTTTTTTTGTTTGTGGATTTTGAATCCATTACATCTATGACCCTACATTGACACATGTATTTGATCCACACAGTTCATCCATATGCACTTTTCACACATAACATTCAAGTTAAATATGTGTGTAAGTGACTGACATCAATTGTGAATTTAATCCTGATTATAATTTCATGGCCTCCCAAATGCAGGTTTCACTTAATGGTATGTGTTTTTTAAGAAAATTTGGTTCCAAACCAAATATGTGCACATAGCATCCAACTTGTGTGGAAAAGCTCGCCCACAATGAATCGCTTGTAACATTTAAAGCGTGGAATGCAAGTGAATCGCTTGTAAAATAAGCTAACTCTAAAAGGAAGCCCATTATGGTGACTTCACCAAGTTATGTGAGGCTCACCATGACATATGTATTATATCCAAACCGTCCATCGATTTTTTGAGATCATCTTAGGGTATGAGACAAAAAAGTAGGCATATCCAAATCTCAAGTGGACCATACTATGGAAAGTAGTGGGGATTAAATGCTACCCTTGAAAACTTCTTATGGGCCCAAAAATTTCAAAACATGCTGATATTTGTATTTTCCCTTAATAAAGGTTTGTGCGACCTTGTGAACAGGTTGGATAGCAAATAAACATCATAGTGGGCCCTATAAGGGTTTTAACCGTGTGCATCATTGTCCCTACTACTTCCTTTGGTGTGGCTCACTTCAGATTTTGATACGAACTCATTTTTGTCAATCATGTGCTAAAATGATTTCTCAAAATGAATGGACAGTGTGGATAAAAATTCTTGCATTTCTTGCGAAAGCTTGCTTAGGTGGGGCTCACCATGATGTTTGTGAGAAATCCACGGCACCCTTCCTTTTTTTGAGATTATTTTAAGACATGCAGCTAAAAATGAGCTGATCCGAGACTCAAGTGGGCAATAGAAGAGGAAACAATGAGGATTCAATGACCTCTGCTGAAACATTTGTATGGCCACAAAAGTTTTGTATTAAGCTAAGTTTTCGTAGTTTTCACTTCATCTCAGTGGAAATGACCTTATAAAGGGTTTGGATAGAATATAAACATAGGTTTCAACCGTCTGGCATTTGTTTCCTTAGTTTTTCATAACCTGTAGTCATGCTCATTTTTGGTAGCATGTCCTAGAATGAGATCTCAAAAGGGATGAGAGGGTCGATTTCTCACAAACATCACGACCCACCTTGGATCAGTTTGTTTTGCATTTTCCCGAGGTAAATGTCAGTAAATAGAGGTAAGTATGTAATTACTATCACTCACATCTTTTCGTTTGGACAAGTATTTTCTTACCGTAATTGATGTTTGAAAAAGATGGATATACATTTTTGGGCCCACTATGATGTCTGTGACATATCCACGCCATCCATAAAATTTACCTGAACATTTTAGGGCATGCGCCAAAAAATTGAGGCAGATTTGAAACTCAAGTGGCCCACACCATATGAAATCGTGATTGTAAAAGGCTTTTAACGATAGGAGTTCAACCCACTGTTTCATGTGGTGTGGTCTACTTGAGCTTTGAATTTGCCTCAAGTTTGGATCTATGTCCTAAAATCACCTCGCAAAATGGATAGACAACATAGATAAGCCACATGTATCATAGTGGGCCTCACATAAAATTCGCTCCCTCTTAGTATTAGCGTATGAAAAATCAAGCAGCACTATCAACTTCGAAAACCCTCACACGCAATTACCTATAAAATAATGATTATCTATTTACTTGTATTTACACCCCGCAGTGCAAATCCCACGGTAAATTCACGTCCCTTTCCAAGATATGGGTCCGTACAAACTGCAAAATCACGCACTTACCGAGTAATTAATTGCAAGAATGATGGTACACTGTAGGTGTTGATGGAAACATAGTACCGGCCCCATCAAATGATGCCAACAACTCGTGCATTGCGTGGTCCGTCAATTGAGAACCCGTAGCCCCCTGTCATTTTCCACTACCTGCAGTTCTGGGCCATTTAATTCGATACACTCCCGGACCACGAAAACAAACCTAAAATCAATCAGCTTGACTTCTATGCTAGTTCACCACCGTTTTGAAATGGTGGCCACGCCTCCTACACACACGGCCCATAGGCAGGGCCATCCAGACCATCCAAATTGTGGGGAAGCTTTTTCTTATTGAACTTATCTGGTTAAAAATATGATATTCCGGGTGGAAAATTTGGTTGTTTTACATGATTCTCTAACCTCTGTACTATGCTTGGCTTTTCAATTTGTCCAAGCACAGCCCATGATTCAATGAAGCAAGCCATTGATACAGGGGCCCACAAACATCCAGAGATTATCAACTTTGGATTTTCCATCCTACACAAACTTCCAGAGATTATCAACTTCAATCGGTGGCCTACAAAATAGAAAGCTACGATAAGCCTACATGGCTACATTGTTGTACGCATTGATGGGCCCACGTTGGGCACATTGAATAGATCTTGCCTCAAATTTCAGACTGATCCATTCCAGTGGTGGACGTGGATCAGGTGGTGTTGTGCATACAATGTTGCGGTGTGTGCTGGGACCATGGGGCCTACTGTGATGTATTTGTTTTATATCCACACCGTCCATCTGTTTTGCTGGCTCATTTTAGGGTATGAACAAAATAATGAAACAGATCCGACTTTCAAATGAACCACACTTGGTATACAGTGGTGATTGAACGCCCACCATTGAAAATCCAAAAGAGACACCTTTATGATGAATTTCCTGTGACCGGAACTTAGGTGGGCCACCATGATGTTTGTGAGAAATCCATCCGTCCATCCCAGATCTTATTTCAGGACATAGGACAAAAAATGAGCAGGCCTACACTTTAGGGAAAACTGTGGAAAGATAATAAAAAATGCCTACTGTTGAAACCTTCATGATCTGTACCTTGATGTTTATATTCCATCCAAACCGTTTATAAGCTCATTCGCACTGGGATAAAGTGAAAACAATGAAACTTAGTCCTGATGAGAAACCTTTGTGGCCATACAAGTGTTTCAGTAGTGGTCATTGAATCCCCATTGTTTCCTCTTCTGTGGCATACTTGAGTCTTGGATCCACCTCATTTTTTGAAGCATGTCCTAAAATAATCTCTTAAAACAGATGAACGTAGTGGATTTCTCAAAGACATCACGTTAAGCCTCATCTGATCTGTTAGCGCATGCGAGAGGCTTTCACAGGAAATCACCGTTTTAATGCGGATTGCGTGGTGTGTTGAAATCACCATTTTCCATGTGCTCCACCAATATGATGTATGTGCTGTATCCACACCGTCCATCCATTTTAAGAAATCATTTTAGCACATGAGCCAAAAAAAAAGTGATATCAAAATCTGAAGTGGGCCACATCAAAGGAAGTAATGGGGACAATGACGCCCACGGTTGAAACATTTATAGGGCCACTATGATGTTTATTTGCCATCCAACCTGGTTTTTTCTTCTTTTTTGACACATACAAACTCCACTCACAACCCCACAGTCCCTCCCTAGATGGGTTTTCCCCACCTATGATTTACCAACCCAAGACCTCTTGTTGAAACTTAATGTCATAAACACCCTTGAACATCAGCATGTTCCGAAATTTCTGGGCCCAAGAAGTTTTAAGGGTAGGCATTCAATCTTTCTGTGGTGTGGTCCACTTTAGGTTTAGATATACCTAATTTTTTTTTCTCTCTAAGAGGATCTCCAAAAATAGATGGACGGTTTGGATATAACACACATATCATGGTTAGCCCCACATAACATGGTGACGTCACCATAATTAGCTTCCCTTTAAAGTAAGCTTATTCTACAAGCTATTCACTTGCATTGGAAACGTTACAGGCATAACGTTACAGGCATGCTATTCATCCGCCACACGTTCACCAATTCACCTGCCTGTTCAAATGTTTTTTCACCTGCATGCGGCCGTCACATCGTCTGTATTCCATCCAACCACACATTAGGTGCGCTCAACCCTAATGTAGAGGTGCTAAAAAAAATCAGGCATATCCATTCGTTAGGTGGGCCAAGCCACAATAAGTAATTAACAAACAACCAAAAACCTCAGTAGTATTGATGTGGTCTTACACACTTTGATTGGATTAACCTGATTTTTAGAGTATCTGACTTTCACCAAGGGTGAACTTTTTTAGACAAGCTAGATGTCATACACTTTGGAGCCAAACTCTTTTTGAGAAAAACAGCGCATTAATTGAAACCAGTGCTTGGTAGACCATGAAATTATAATCAGGATTAAATTCACAACTTGATGTCTGTCACAACTTGTGCATATGGATGAACTGTGTAGATAAAACACATGCATCAATGTAGAGCTTACAGATGTAATGGATTTCAAAATTCACAAAAAAATCCCACAATATCTACTTTTCAGCATTTAATAATATGGTGTCTTGATTAATCCATCTTTCTCGTCCTTTTCCAAGTTGGAGTGGATTAGGTGAGACACCATATCACGAAGGTGGGTGGGACCCTTGACTGCAGGGCCCACTGTGATGTATGTGACTACATCCATGCTGTCCATACACATTGAAAGCTCATTTTAGGGCATTAACAAAAAAATGAAGCAGTTCTTAAACTCAGATGGACCATAGTATAGGAAAATGTGATGATTGACCATTAAAAACTTCTTGTGGGCCACAAAGCTTTGGATCAATATGATATTTGTGTGGTCTCTTCACCTGCATGTTTGTGATATATTTATCAACAGTTTGGATGACAAATAAACATTCCGGTGGAATACATGAAGTTTTTAACGGTTGGGATATGATTACAGTTGTTTCTTGTGGTGAGGTCCGCCTAAGATTTGAGTCAACTTCATTTCTCACATCATGCCTTAAAATAAGCTTTCAAAACAGTTGGATGATGTAGATTTAAGGCACATACATTACTGTGAGCCCCACAGTGGGTCTCACCTAATCTCTGCTTCCCTTTCCAAACACAGGATGGAATTTGCATGGGACGGATGCAATTCCATAAAACCTAATCCCACGTTCCAGAAAGGCCCCACAAAACAATAGACCATTTAAATTAAGGCTCATGATTTGTACAATTTATTAAATTTCATTAGTAATGCATATCAACCATTATAATAATATGAGACCTCTTTCTTTTCTTGGGTTTGTTTCTCTCTTTCTTCCTTCCTCCCTCCTTGGGTTTGTTTCCTTCCCACGGACGGCAAGAAAATGGTTCCACCTAATTACATTAATCAATAACCTTAATGCACTTTAAAACGCTTTCAACATCTTTTATGGCAAAAAGTTTTAGCATCTAGAAAAAGGATTGAGTGGAAGGTTTTACCTAGCAATTCACGTCAATATAGTAGCTAGGAAATTGCTATGAAGTATTCCACTTTATTCAATAGTAAAGTCATCTAAGGAGATGCTTGCACCCACCAATCCTGCCATGCTAACTTGGGTCCCACTATGTAAATGATCTAAGCAAAATTTAGGCCATATCACATGTGCCTTTTGATATATGCAGTTTTAATTGTGTACTCTAGTTTCATACAGTACTATTAAGGAGAACTAGGATTTTTTCTTTCTTTTCTTTTTTTCAATTGATAGGATCGAGAAGAGCTTAATGTTTGACTAAATCGACTATATCTGTTATGCCTATCATGCATGACATTTACATGTTGTATGCACAATTTTCGATAGAGAACTTGGTTTGAGATTATACCAAATTGGCATGTAGGGTGATAATCCTGGGGAACGGAGTAGGTGAGACCCCGGAACCAGGTGGGTGGGACCCTGACTGTGGGGCTATGTGACGTATGTGGCTGCATCCACGCTGTCCATCCGTATTGAAAGTTCGTTTTAGGGCATGATCCAAAAAATGAAGCAGTTACAACTCACAGATGGGCCATAGTACAGGAAACAGTGGTGATTGACCATTAAAAACTTCCTGTGGGCCACAAAAGCTTTGGATCAAGATGATATTTATTTGGTCTCTTCATCTAGGTTTTTGTGACCTTATTAACAGGTTGGATGGCAAATAAACATTCCAGTGGAATCCATGAAGTACGATAAGCCTACGAAATAGACAGCTAGGATAAGCCTACACTGTTGCACACATTGATGGGCCCCACGTTGGGCACATTGAATAGATCTTGCCTCAAAATTCAGGCTGATCCACTCCTATGGTGGACGTGCATGGATCAGGTGGTGTTGCAATGGTGCGGTGATGTGCTGGGACTGTGGAGCTCATTGTGATGTACACACTGCCCATCTGTTTTGCTGGCTCATTTTAGGGCATGAACAAAATAATGAAGCTGATCCGAATTTCAAGTGAACCACACCATGGGATACAGTGGTGATTGAACGCCTGCCATTGAAAACTTATTGGGACCACAAAAGTTTTGGATCAAGCTGATATTTGTGTTTTTCCTTCAACCATTGTCTGCGTGTGACATGAGGTCATGGGTGTTTTTCCTTCATCCAGGTCTCCTACACCAAAAATCTTGATTAGACAGCCACAGAGAAACAAAGGAATAATCAATGGCTAGCATCTTCCGATCGATGGAAATTTCAAGGCCTAGGAAAATTGTAATGGGTACTTACAAACCAATGGTTTGAATTATTAAGGGCCCCTTTGATACATGAAAATCACATTTAATTAGTTGTTAAAAAGTAACGATTATCATGAGTATTTCCAATACAGCAAAATATTGATAGGTATGATTTCTGAAAGGAGAATTGGATTGTGTGAGGTTGTCAACAGGGCAAAACTCTATAAGTGTCACAATTATGTACGTGTGTTACCGGCGACTTCCATTCATTTTGTCAGACCATGTTAGACCATGAGCCTAAAATTGGGAAGATTCTTGCATTATAACTTAGTTTTTGGTTTGGATAGCATTTCAAGACCAGGTGATTTAGTCTTTTCACGTATTTCATAAGGTTGTTTGATGTCATTCCTTTTTGGATAATTTTACCTCTACAATTAGTCATGGGAGAGGCATCTATTAGTTATTTTTGCATGCATGTGAGTAGCTCACTCTTACTTCATATCCCTTGTGTATATAGCCCGTGCATCGGTCAACAACAACAATGAGAGATCCTGCAATGAAGGTTGCCCATCCATGTTGGCTAATGTTAGGCCAACATGTTAGGACATGGGACTAAAATAAGACGTATTTTCTTTTTTAGTACGCATGCACTCACACCCCACACACACCCACACATACTTGTGCACTACATTGGCTTTTTTTATATTACGATGGGTACTTGAATCCATGACCTTGTGTTGAAATCTTATGAGTGTACCACTGCTGTATCTATTTCTCAAGCAGCGCCTGAAAAAGTGGCCATGATTTCTCTCTTCCTCTAATTGTGTGAAGCCTCCTTTCCTAAATCACACTCTAAGATATATAATTTTTCTTCTACTACTCTCTCTGCCAGCTACAATAATGCCAAAGAAATGAACTTGGAAATTTGCAGCTATGCTATGGGCCTCTTTGGATGTCCTGGATTTCAGGGATAGGACATTCTTACTGTCAGCCGGAATGTAAATACGATGATAACAGGTCCATCTTTATTAATCACATCTACATTCTCGAGAGGGTACATTCTCGGGAGGGTAAAGCGGAATGCATCCCACGCACCTCCCACCTTAGTGGTGTGCTAATGTCACCAAGTTTTGTAGGCCTCACCATAATGTATGTGTTATATCTATATTGTCCATCCATTTTGCGAGCTTCTTTTAGGGCATGGGTAAAAAAATTAAGCGTATCCAATGCTGAAGTGGACCACACCACAAAAAGCAATAGGAATTGTAACACCCACCATTGAAACCTTCCTAGGGCTCACTATGATGTTCATTTACCGTCAAACCTCTTAATAAGGTCACCTAAACCTGAATGAAGGGAAAACATAGATATCAGCTCAGTCCAAAACTTTTGTAAATCTCTACTACATCCTTTCAGAAATTTTCAATGGTAGGCATTCAATCCCTTACTACTTTTTGCAGTGCAATCCACTTGAGCTTTGGATCTACCTCATTTTTCAGCCCACGCTCTAAAATGATCTAAAAATTGGATGGACAATATGGATACCATACATCAACACAATGAAGCCCATAGAACTTGGTGACGTCAACACACCACTGAGGTTGGTGGTGTGTGGCCCACCACGAAATCCGCTTCTGGAGGGAGGAAGGGCTGGGGATCCACGGGCGCCACTTGGGTGAGACCCCGGACAAGCAATGTGGGTGGGCCTTGAATGTAGGAGCCCACCTCGATGCATGAATTATATATCCATTCCCTTCATCTGCTTTTCAGGCTTATTTGATGCCATGGTAGTAAAATTGAAGCAGACTCAAATTTCAGGTGGACCACAACATAAGAAACACTGGTTAATAACCATTAAAAACCTTTTGTGGGCCACAAAAGTCTTCTATGAATCTGATATTTGTTTTTTCATTTCATCCTAGTCTACGTGACCTTATCAACAGATTGGATGGTCAATAAACATTACAGTGGACGCCAGGAAGTTTTTAATGATAGGTGTTTGGTGAGCACCGTTTCATGTGGTGTTGTCCACCTAAAATTTGCATCTGCTTCATTTTTAGAACAGCATCCTAAAGTAATATGAAGAAACATATGGAAGGCATGGATATATAATGAATACATCCAGGTGGGCCCTAGGTTCAGGGTCTCATCCATAGTGCTGGATCCGGGGTCTCACCCAAGTGGCGCCCGCGGATCCACGTTTAGCCGACGGGACAAACAGCCGCCTCACATCAGAGTGCGGATTGCGTGGTCCCAAAAATCCCGCATAATGCGTTATGTGGTACATCCAAACAAGCCCGCATCTCTTTATTCCGTTGAAAATGCATTGTCGGCTCTTGCACTGCTGCACATGATTCCCTCACCACATGACTCGCTCCATCGCCATAAATGATCATATACGTATGGACGTACGCGAGTTACCATACCTTTGAGCTTTTGTGGGGTCCAGTGTAATGTATTTATGGAATACAATCGGTGAATCAGATGCCCCGACTCATGTTCACCGTTCACCACGACAATCAAGCCTATATAAAACTCAGATGGGTCAAACTACATATAACAATCCAAATGAAGCCCAAAACATCTAAATCACTCTGTGTGGCCCACCTAATGTGTTGAATGTCCTGGATATTTGATATTCCTTCATCCTGATGGGTTTCATCTTTTGAACGGATTAGATGGAATATAAAAATCACTTTGGACCTACAAAGAGTTTGAAAGATTCTATGATGGGCGCCCCCTCCCCATTGCTCCCCGTTGTTGCCTGTGATGTGGTCGAACCCTGGTCCTGAATTACGTTAGTGTTCGTCTTCTGGGCGTACAATAGGGAATTCATATGATGGACGGTCTGGATGGTACAGAAACAGTACGGTGGTACCCACACAGCTAAAGTGTACGGGACTCCTGTGCTGGTATGAGTGCAGAGGGTCACGAAAGCTTGCATATATGTTGGGCCCATCGTGCCTAATAATCCAAGAAGTTGATCCTGTCCACACCATGCTTAGGAAGTGACCCAAACATCTCCCAGATTTGATAATTAGGATTTCAGACCCTTCGATCCCTGTTCTACCAATATATGATTGAAATAAAATTAGGCAACGGTCTATATCCAAAGGCCCAAAGATTAGACGGTGAGGATGTTTAAATCTGGAAGGCTTCAGTTAATTCATCATCTACGGTTCACCCATCATTCTGGTGGTCTGGATGATCAGGCCATGGGCCGCATGCACGTGGTTGGAAACCTGCGCAGCAGCAACCTGCACGTTTGCCTCTGAACAGATTGCCCTGTAATTCCTGATCTAGAAAGCGTGCAATTTCTATTACATCGTTGGATTTCTTAATGAGTCGTCAGCTTGAGTGGGGCCCACCATGATGTTTATGTAAAATCCATCATCACCAAGGTGAAGTGCGTGGTTGGAAATGGCATACAAGTCAATGATCACCTTCTAAAATGTTTTCGTGTGGCACGCTTGAATTATGGACATCCCTGATTTTTGGGCCACAGGACTAAAAATTGGGTGGCTGCATTTAACTGTTGGAGGGGATTTTTTATGCTCATCATGGTGTTTTTTTGTAAAAAACGAAGGTGACTCTTTGGGATTTTTTTTCGGTTCTCACTTAATAGCACGCCAACTTGATTTTTTGGCATGGACTTAAGCCGAGCATCACTATCGCAATTGTTCTAAAAAATTAAACATAAAGGCTTTTACTGGGTGTCTTTTGCGCAACTGCTCTTAAATAAAACAGAGAGGCCTAATTATATATTAAAAATGAATCATATAAGGAGGCCGGCCATTATTTTTGGCTTGGCCTACTATAATGTGTATGTGAAATACATTCTAACTGTCAGAAGCGTAGTTCCATGTTAATCTCATAAAAAGAAAAAACAAGCTAACTTGTGATTCAAGTGGGCCACAGTAAAAAGAAAACAGTTGAAAAAGACATCCACCCCTAATTTTTATAGGTCCACCATGATGATTATATGAAATCTTCTCCGATCATTAAATAACACACTAAATTTTATGCATAGGGGCTAGCCTATCATGTCCATCAACGATGCATGTAGGCTACACCAAGTGAAATAATTTGAAGGATAAGCATTGCTCTATACACTGATTCCATTCTCATGGTCTATCTTATTTTTTTTGGGGGGGGGGGGGGGGGGGGGGGTTGGGGGTAGTACACACCCAGCTGTTAGTACACCCACCTCCACCGTGAGTCACACCACAGTGTTAGCCACCCCTACTTGGGAAGTGATACCAAGACCTCAGTATTAAAATGAAGTTATTTTCACTCACTCATCCACTTGAGCTATGGATCTGGGTGCCTCTTATACTCTATCTAAATCATGGATAGACAAATTGTTAAGCTCTGATACTAACATGGGTGATTCACTTGATAGGTTAGGTCGATTCAAGTAAACATCCTAGCGGATGTATCCCTTTGCTAGGGTGCGATTAGGCATTATTGGGTCACAATTTAGTGGGTATTACCATTTTGGTAGGGCCCACCTTGATTATATATTATATATCCATTCTATCTATCTATTTTTTCAACCCATATCAGGACACGATCCCAAACATCAAGCATATCCAAATCACAAGTGTGCCACACGACGAGAAGCCATGACAATTGAACACTTGCCATTAAAAACTTCGTAAGGCCCACTGTAAGCATATCTATAATGTTTATTTGCCATCCAACCCGTTGACAAGATCATCCTCAACTAGATGAATGGAAAATACAAATATTATCTTGATCCAAAACTTTTATGGCCTAAAAAAAAGCTTTTAATCATTATTCACTACTTTTTCCACTAGTGTGGTCAACTGGAGATTTGGATCTAATTAATGTTTAGTATAATGTCTTTAAATGAGTTGAAAAAACGTATGGCGGCATTGATATGAAACACATTCATCAAGGTGGGCCCCACACGGTAAAGGTAACACCCACTAAGCTGTTATTGCGGTAACAGATAGGGCTATACACGAGTCGAGTCAAGTTGAGCTTTGCCCTATTCGTTGCTCGGCTCAAACCATCCAACCCCTACTTGGTACTCGACTTGACCGAGTCGAGTGTAGACCTTCTTGATCAGCAGATCGAGAGAGTTCAAGTTTTCGAGCTGAGTTTGAGTTTGAGTTTTCGCCCGAAAATCCATGTAAGAAAAATGGAAGGGGGGAGGGGATTATTGACGTGGAGCGGACATGCAGGATGGGTAGCTTAGGGGTGTGGCCGACATCGAGTAAACATGACAGCTTAGGGGGTGGCTGGCGTCGAGCTGACAAGCAGGCCATAGGGCAGCTCAGGGGGTGGTCGATGTTGAGCCAAGACTTGTCTCTTAAGAGAGAGGGAGTGTCAGAGTGGGTTGTAGGGGTGGTCTGATGGGGCTAGGTGGGTGAGCAGAGAGAGAGAGAGAGAGAGAGAGAGAGAGAGAGGGGAAGAGAGAAAGAGGGGGAGATGATTAGGGTTAAGGTACTCAGGCATTTAGTTGGGCGGATTTTAGGAGGGGGGGGGGGTTCGATCTCAGCCGAACTTACTAGACTCCTGTAGAACACTAGTAACAACTAATACACAAACCTTTGCTGCCATCGGACCCAAACTGCCTTTCATAAATTACCCAAGGAAGTTGCTCGTTAAAAACTTTTTGAAAAGGCTAAAGTCCATATGAAGTAGTTATTCTGTAAAATTTGCTGCAAACAGCCAAATGATACTACTTCAATTGATTTCAACGAAGAAATTGGTAAAAGATTGGATCTAGATGGGCCAACTCTTGGATGAGCCACAATAGAAATCTGTTGAAATTCTTACGTATCAGGTCCAACTCCCACTTTTGGACAGTTAGGAAGCATGCAGCAATGGATCAGAAGAAGGATTTAAATATGATTGCTAAAGATATCCACTACTTATATTTTTAAATATTGGCCCCACCTCCAAGTGGTCTACCAATCAATCTGCCCTGATCAATCAAAATGTTTTCTAACCTCATGATTTATAGAGTAGGTATCAATTAAAATGTGGCACCTGAGGTGTACTTCACTCTTCTCCTCACATAAAAATGATTTTTTTAAAATTTTTTTATGAGAAGGTCTCAAGTGCAACTGGTTGGACCGTAAGTTACGGCCCACTCAGCTATTACCTTCCAACTAGTTAAGTAAATGTAAAATCCAAACCTTTCAATAGTTTTAAATTATCATATTGATCATAAATTGAAAAATTCATAGTCATATAATGATCACTTGGGCCATTATTTATAAACATCTTATACCCATTGATATGTAGTAAAATAAAATTGGTATACTAGATAAGTAATTGTGATCTAGCTTTAGATAAAATAATTTTATAAATGGGAAGAATTTATTGGACAGGTTAGATGTTGAATATACATGAAAGGGTGGAAATTATACACCGGCTGGACTGTAACTTTTGGTCCAACCGGTTGGATTGGGACCTTTATAATATATATAATATATATATATATATATAATTAAACAAATAGGGAAGGTATTAACATAAGATGTTCGGCGAGTTTATACCGGCAACCGACAGAGGTTTTTTAAGCCTACACGCGTGTAGAGATCAGCTCATCTACACGCAACAAAGCTAGCGATACACGACACGCATGATAAATCACAGCTTTCTATCAGATGGGTCACAATCATTAGATCCTTTATTTTAATACAAATCTCAATCAATCAGTCACAATTTATGAAACAGATGGACAGTTGAAAATATTATTTTCTAGCCGTCCATTTGTTTTCATATGTAGCAGCCTGCCTGAGAAGCGAAACCTCCTGAGTTTTACATCAGAAGATCTAAAAATCTGTGGCTTACCTGATTTGAATCTTGGATCTCCCACACGTGTGATATATGCACGTGCGGTTTGGTGTAGTTTCGCAGTTATACACGCGCGAGTTGGCTTGGCTTACCTTCTGAAACACATCTGACCAGATATTTTTATGGGTATGGATTTGAACCAAGGATATTTTCGTAATTTTGGCCAGAAGGAACTT
>PVNU02000893.1:0-68988 GCA_003013855.2 Liriodendron chinense
TTTGCACCAAAATAGACTGATTAATCATGAAATTTCATGATATTTGATGCACCCTAAACCACAGAGGCGTCAGTATGGTTCTAGACTTGTTTTTATGTATTTAAATAACTGCCGTTTCAATATTTTGATGATAAGGTTTGAACTCCATACTGTATAGCATGCATGCTTAAGCAACAGCTGAGTACAGAGACTTGGAAGTGCAATTGTTTGTTTAAGACGCAGACCTTTCTTCTTCTTTTTCTCTCACTTCTACATTTTGTCAAGTTTCTTTGATTTTTTAATCATATTTTATCTCTGAAGCAACTCCATTATCTTCAGAATGCAGACCACATCACTTCATTACTGGAACTGAAAACTTGTGTTCTCTGTAAGCATCGCATCATTCATGACTTTGACTCTTATTGATCAGGAGGCATCTTAGGCTCTGATCTTATCAACTGACCTGCCACCTTGGATTTTATATTTTTTTTTAATTGTCTTTTTGGGTGGAAATCAAGATATTTGTTGTCAACTCCTGCATGGGATCTTTTTTCTTTTTTCTTTTTTTTTTTCTGACTGTTTTGGTGATTTTCATAAAAGCTATCCAAATAAACCATCCAAACACATGAAATCATGAAACCTATAGTAGGGGGTATTGAACCCGTACCGATCTAAGAGAAAATTTAAGACCTTATGGAGATGCCTTCTTCAGTGATTGAATTGTCTTGGTGATCCACCTCGTCGGGTCCCTTTGCAGCCTTCTTTTCCCTACATCATCCACACACATCGTTACCATGCCTAAGATCAAGGTATGGAAGGGTTACGTAACGACCGTTACATAAACAGTAACAGTGGCCACCATTACACATTATGGGGTCATAATGGCTATTACAAAAAAAAAAAAAAAAAGACTCATAATGGCCCATTCGCCCCCCATAACAGCCATAACAGCCTTGTATTGTCTATTACGGGGCCCATACAGTTTTTTTTTCTTGAAAAAAAAAAAAGCACAGACCGAAATGGCTGTTATGGCCTGCATCATAATGGCAACAGTAGTAGCCATTACGACCGCCATTACCGTTACAAAATACCTTGCTAAGATCTCTCTCCATGACTAGAACATCAAGAAACCAACTAGAAATTGAAAACGGCAAGAGGTTGAAAGAAATAAGCTTTCAAAAAATCATTATCTACGTAGAAATCCTTCACTTTATCAATAAGGTAAATTTTGGCTTCATCAACTTACAAGTGCAGATAAAATTTCTTCAACTGTTCTCTTGGAGAAGCACCTATCTATAGTATCCAGTCTGCAACCACTCCGCAAACCATCAACATGAATCAAAGCAGATCATATCCAGGTAATATATTGTTCCAACAGAGAGACCAGATTACATATGGTTTAAGCTGAAATCAGCAACATGTGTTGCACTAATCTTTTGGACGCACTATCTGACGAATGAGATGGATGGTTATTTTCAAGGTATCAAAATTGAATGCCACCCATTGCCTTTTTCATGGGATCTATTCTTCTAACAGATGGCCCACATAAAAGATAAAAACTCTTTTATATCCTGATGGTATTGATAAAAAAATTGACTCTGAAGGGAAACCACAAGTAGTTCAATTTAGCCTGTCCTTATCATCATCGCTATTTATCATCAGATTTACGAGAGAGGGTCAATGACAGCAGCTTTGGTGACTGATGCATAAGGGTGACAGCTTCAACATCCCTATCAACTTAGTAAATTGTGGCCTTGATGGAACAGATACTGCAATTATCTTTGCATGGAAATCCAACTTTGGTCGACTTCAAAATTGCTTAAAAGAATATCATGTACGAAAGAAGATAGAAGGAATTGAAAGACACACTTTCCCATGACAGCAATCTAAGTAAATAACAAACTTACCTATGAAAAGCACTTTTTTCTTTCAAAGGCGCACATTGTGAAAACTCGTCAATAATTGCAGAAACAATGTTTGGATTAGCTGTCTCCACCTTAAATAGTGCTTCTTCCAGCAAAGGCAATCCCTGTTACTGATAAAAGGCAAATTACAAAGTATCCCTTGTAACCATGGTTAGGAGTGGTAAAGTGTCAAGCCATGCCGGGGTTTGCCCCAGCCCAGCCCTTGCCTTGTCCTTCGCCCTACCATGCTGCCGGGCCAGGACTCTAAGGCTAGGCCAGGCTGGGGCCGGCCTTGTAAGGAAAAGAGAGAATAAAAAGGTGGATCTCATATGGGTGCAGTATCTTAGCTGTCCCCCAGTTGGGTTGGATCCCATAATGTAGATGACCTGCCCAAAAAATCATGCCAATTCACAAATTACATGTGCCACAGCTCACATAACAAGTCAACAGCCAAGAAAAAAACAGACCAAGTTTTTCTTAGCAGTCCATTTGTTTCTAACACCATGGCCCAAGTTTTGAGTGATTTCATCTATGCATCTACATGGCTGGACCCTCAGGATGGATGAACTAGATTTCACACTTGTGAGGAACACAAACTGGATCTCACACTTGTGTGCAACATGGTGAATGTGTCAGGAACCAATCCAGGCTGCACTGACCATTCAACCAGCCTGACCCAGGCACCGGATGTGGATGGCCCGGCTCTCCGCCAAGTTTGGGGCCCAGGCTCTGGCCCATTGCTACCCCTACCATGCTGCTTCTCGAAGCACGATGAGATATTTTATTATTGAATATGTTGTCCTGGAAATAGACCCACATTGTAGAAATAATCCAGGTCACTAAACATTGTTGTTTGCTAATAGAGGTATGCTGACTAAGAACATGGATGAGGAATACTAATATACAGCTCTAATTGCAGAAGTTCTATGTCGGTCCCTCCTCTCAGTACACATAGCAAACGAAACGAGTGTGGTGACTGGGACAATTGATCTAATGTACCATCATGTGTATAGCTATATCCAGCATAAAGAGAGGATTGGGCTCTGTATCCATTGATCAGTAGCCTGCAAAAGGAATTGTAAGAGGAACTGGCCATGTTCAACCAGCATAACTCACAAAGACTGTATGGTGAGAGTTGTCCAATTGTCGTGGTATAGAGGGAGCTGCATAGAACAATGACAAAAGCCACATTTTAGCATTGCTCGTAAGGTTTTTTTTTTTTTTTGGTTCCAAGTTTCAGTCCACATAAGGTGACCAGTAGAGCAGATAATAGCATTGGCAAATGCCAATAAGAATACTCTTTTAACAACAAAGTTATTAATTAAATTATTAGGAAATTGGAAAAGATTTCCCAATAAAAATAATTTTTCTAAAAGAGATAATTTGTTTAGGAAAACTTGTATTTCATCCTATCTATCAAGGAGGCATATACCTTGGAAGAGACGAAGTGTGTTGCAAGTCCAGATGCAAGCATTTCAGCACCATCCAACCTTGCACCAGTAAGACCAAGATATTCACCTGGAAAAATATAGATTTGAAGAATTAATTATAGAATTAGTTGAAACTTGGGAGAAATTCACAAGGTCTTCCAAGATAGTTGAAAATATTTCAAGAAACAGTCAAATTTTAAATAGAGCCACGTCATAAAAATAAAAATCATGAAAAATAACAGACTTTTACGTGACAAACATTCCTCAAAAGCTGCATGAATGATGGAGATGAAACTGTCAGACACATCTAACACATCTTGAAATGTTGGGTGTAGAACAAGCATCTGAGTAGAATGTGCAACTAGAAGCAAGAAACCACACAATACAGCAAAAATGAGCCCAGATTTGATCATAACTTAAGGGAGGAGTACTGCCAAAGAAGACAATGTGGCTTCCTCTTTTGCCCTTTTCATAGAAATGCTGAGAAAGAAAGCATCCAAAATATGCAAAAATAAAATAAAATAAAACAGCACTCCAATTCCTCAATAAAATATCACTCAAGTGATGTGGGACTCAGTTGGGGATGCCAAATGCAACTACACAGGCATTCGTATCTACCAATAAAATATACAAGGGGCATCCAGATGGCACTAAGGAAATGATGATACTCTGATGATGTAAGAGGTATCTACCCTTGATTAAGAGTAGAATATCAAGTTACGGCAATTTCAAGCAGTGCTCAAAAATGCTATTGTAAAAAGGCAAATTTCTGAACACCACTTGCGGCCCGAATATTTATTAGAGAATTAATACCAGACATGCTTTGAAGTACTTTCAAACATTAACTTTACAACAATCTGAAATTTACAAGAATATCTGGTGACAACTTCATGCATGACTAAAGCTCATAATCATTACGCATGCAACTATAACCAGCATCTATGTTGCACAAGTCAAAATATCAGCATAGTAGTACCAAACGGTTGTTTGGTAATGTCTTTTTCAGAAATGATTTCATCTGTTGATATCGCAAGAAACTTTCAACTTGTTTGGTGCCTTCCATCTTTTTCAGAAATTGTTGGCAGCGTACACTGTTAAGCTAACAGCTAGTGGGAGATACTTAGGAGAAGATAGATTAAAGAGTGTAGCAGAAGTGCAGCAATTTAAGGTCTAACCTGGTGGGCTCAAATCCAGTGTTCCCAGCTTAATCAGACCATGGTTAGGTGAAATATCACATCAAGAAGATAGTGACAAACCACAACAATGATTTAGCATCAACTCTGTAGATAGGATGCTGACAAACTTGCAATGGCAGTATGTTGGTGTTGCAATTTTTTATTTTTATTTTTATTTTTTAGGGAGGTTGGATTGGAACAAGCTTGGAATTGTAGAATTGCAGATAAGAAGAGGGAAGTGGAGATTGATTGAAGTGGGGTGTTAGAAATCAATGCCAATTCACTCGTAAGAAGTTGAAGATGTCAACTCCAAGTTAAATCCTCTCCTAGAAATTTGGATGTCAAACAAACTAAAACATAAATAATAATGATAATAATAAATATGATTTTATCATAGTTTATCAATAAAACCATGTAAAGTCTTCATCAAGCCAAATTCCCATAAGATTTTGAATGAGAAGCCAAGAACTGAAAGGGTCATAGATCACTTCATATAAAGATTATTTTTTGCAACAAAATACTGAACTAAAAGAACAAAAAATGTCTTCTCAAGCCCCCCTTGATTACCAAGAAAACAGCCCAATACTAAAATAAATTATTATATTTTGCAACGAGATATTCTATCTGTATTAAATCAAGCATAGATAACAATAAAATTTTCATTGAAACTCAACTCTAAGTTGAAGATGTTACCAAAAAAGCCAGGGAGCCTGGACAGAAATAAGAAGCCCCCGTATCTGGGAAATGTCCCAGTGCTGTTTCTGGCATGGCAAAAACCTACACAGAATTGCCCATAGATCATGCATTTGTCTGGTGAAAAGGAAAAACGGCACTCTAAGAACAGGAGTATGTGATTACTTGCATCACATGTTAGAAGAGTGCAACTATATATTACCATTAAATATACCCTGTTCATTTAGTATACTCTCTCATTAGATGGGAAACAGTAATCTCAAATATTTTCATTAGAAGATAACGGGGATTTATGGAAAATAAATTGATCTAACAACTGAAACCAAGTAGCTGGAACCAGGCTATGATGTTGATAAATAGACCTAGCAAATTTTAAATTTCAATGGTAAAGCTTTACGCAATCTTGAAGCAAGCACATACAATTTCAAACATGAAAAATATATTAGTTGGACTTCATTGTGGAAATGTATAGTCTATCTATCATTCTCTGGATGATAGATTAATAGGTTCCTGTTTGAAATGAGAAACCATGCCGAGAGAGAGAGAGAGAGAGAGAGAGAGAGAGAGAGAGAGAGAGAGAGAGAGAGAGACCCTGACAAACAAAACATCAGTCTTTTTTTTTCTTTTTTCTTTTCTTTTCTTTTCTTTTCTTTTCTTTTTCTTTTTCTTTTCTTGAATGGAAAACCATCAGATTTTATAGGAAAACAAAAGGTAGTTAAAATGATAGAAGGATTCCACCAATGGCTTTTGAAATGGCTCAAGTGGGCAACTCATGATCCAGTGATTCATCCCGTTTACATGACTTCTGTAGCAACTATGTCAGCCATAAGGGATACAATTAAGAGGAAGAAAAATGAGAAGCCAAGTAGAAATCAACATAAACAAATATTTAGGATATAGAACATAGTCATAGAAAGTTTATACAAATGCAGGAATCGCAGCTCACTCCCTTACAGAAGGTAATACCAACTTGCATGTGTTTGCTTCCTTTCGTTTTAAATAATAGATCTATTGCAATTGAAAAGGAGCCTGCACATGTATTTTCAGAAGTGACTTCCCTAAAAATCAATCCATAACCCAAAGAAAAATAAAGAAAGATCATGACACTTTGCTTACATATTACGCAGCCATGGAAGAATATCAATTGAACCCAAAAACAGCTGGCACCAATGTCAATACAATTTTACCATAAGCCTTCATATCCAGCATAGGTATCTGATGCAGGGAAAAGCGTGAAACAACAATTGAAGAAGATCACCGTCTTCCTCAAGTAATCAAGACCTTGAATCCACAAGGCGAGTTCTTGAGTCCACAAGAAGTAAGAGAGAAAATTCTAGTAATTTTATTGAATAATAATCTAAGATTTCTCAATTACATTACTTATATGAATGACCCCAAAACCCTAATTCAATTAATAATTACCCGAAATAGCAAAATCTCCCCAAATAGCAACATCCAATAAGATCTTACTGGAACATTCCCGACATTATTACAAGCAATCTCTAAAAAAGATAAAAATCCTAAAACGATAAAAATAGGGAAATACGAAGATAGCAGAAATTACCAAAAATTGTAAAATTTCCTAAAATCTCGATTTTAACCCCGAAGTGCATTTTCTCACGAAACGGACGTCTTCGGCCGGCATAGCTAGTCGGTTGACCCTAGATGCACCATTACATAAAGATCGATAGGTCGTGCATTTTGTGACAATGCCCGGATCAAAAGTTATGGTCGTTTTATGGTCAACACTTTGAACAGCAATTCTCCATCTCTGGAATGAATCTCTTTGAACCAAACACGCCTGGGGCCAATTATGTCATGCCCTATGAAGGATTGGGCCCGGTTCTGACAAACTACTTCCGCTTTCATTCGGGCTTCTTTAGTCCAGTTGTGCTAAGAATGCATCTGCAGCCTACTCTACATCAGTATCCATATAAAATACTTCGAGCTTCCAAGAATGATGGCGAAGCTTGACTTGAAGAAATGTATTCAAGTAGATGGGCGTTCCCAAAGGGCTGTTTTGATTGGTGGAAATGAAAAAGTAACAGAGGAAATGAAATTGATTTCCTCAAATGTGATGGTTTCCATCAT
This sequence comes from Liriodendron chinense, assembly GCA_003013855.2. Lineage (NCBI taxonomy): Eukaryota > Viridiplantae > Streptophyta > Magnoliopsida > Magnoliales > Magnoliaceae > Liriodendron > Liriodendron chinense. The sequence continues at coordinate 7,273 of PVNU02000893.1, forward strand.
TTGCAAAAGACAGGACGATGGAGGAAATTGATTTCCTTTTCTTCAAATTTCCCTAGATTTCCTCTATAAAGGGCCATTTCCTTTTCCATACTCAAACCTAAAGAAAAGGAAACTTTTCGAGGAAATTGATTTCCTTTCCCTCAGATTTCCTCTATAAAAGGTAATTTCTTTTTTCATACCAGGACCTAAAGAAAAAGAGACTTTTCCTTTTCCACACTTTTCCTCGGACATGACATTTTCCTTTCCTTGTCTACTATTTATCTTCCACCAATCCAAAGTAGATTTGCATTAAGGCCACCAGTCCACTGTCCTTGTATAAAATGTATTAGGACTAATAAGCATGACCTAGCCAAAGTAATCTTTCATTTTCCTAATCCATCCTAATATATTCAAAATATTTCCTAAAAATTCTATGCACCTTCAAGTAATTAGCATGAAGCTTATGGTTTTATGCTTCCTCTCTGAACCCCACATTCCTACTCTTGCTGCTTATGGTTTTATTGGTCAGCTTACCAAAAAAAGGAAAGGAAAAAAAAATACTTTGAAAAGTGCAAAATTCTATAGCAATTTCAAGTTCTACGAAAGGGAGAGGAAGTACCGAATTCTCTGTAGCAACTCGGAACTTCCCATGTATGGAAAGTCCAGCCCCTCCTCCCATGACGAATCCATTAAGAATTGAAACCTTGAACCATGTTTCTTAGTTAGTATTGAAAAATTATATATTTCACAGGTCAAGAAAAAGAGAACTGGACTTTGCACTCCTAAAGATGCCAAAATCATAGACGTATCACCTGAATTTTCCTGTATGTTGCCAATATATAATTAAAGATGTATTCATCCCAAGAAAATTTTGCACCGAAACTCCAATGACCTGATGTGTACAAGTAAATCTATCAAAAGCAGCATAAAGCAGCATAAAAATTGAAGGAAACATCATAAAATGTTCAGTACATTGACTTAATATCACCAAAAAAAAATCCCAAAAAGAAAAAATTCCATTGCAAGTACAGCGTTATCTCCTGTCATTAAAGGATTTGTCGTGAGGTAGAAAAGAAACATCTACCGGTGGTTACGAAATGGGCCATAGTTAGAACATCACCACCAGCACAGAATGCCCTTCCTTTCCCCTGCAACCATTTGAAACACAACAATTAAAAGCATGTCAGATAAAAAAAAAAAAAAAAAAAGAAGTAAAGACAACGCAAACCAGATGGTGGAAAACTAAAGATCACAAGGCATTTGTAAAAGGAAAGGAGATCACAATTAGTAAACAAACAGAAAACTAAAGGTCAGAAGGCATTTGTAAAAAGAGAGAAGATCAATGAGTAACAATGAGTAAACAAACATACGTCTAGATTCGTAAGACTGTTAGGACAATTTAGTAATGCATGGTATAGTGCTAGAGCAATTCGCACAAGGAGAAGTAGAAGAGGTAATTTCAGGCACATTTCCCAATGTGATACACATGTGCAAAGATTCAGGCCAGGAGTCAGGTGGGTGCCAGTGCAAACAAGTTCTGGCCCAAAAATCAGGCTGGTCCACTAATGCACTGGGGCCATGTGTATGAGCGAAATGGAAAGTTGGAGAAAAAATGACTAACAGCTTATAGTCAATGTACAAGTATGGTCAACCTGATGAATGGACCTTGATTTTGGGGCCAAGACATGTCCATGGATCCTCCCACCTGATGACATGCTTAGATCCTGCACATGTGAGCCACCTTGGCATTTGTGCTGCATGTGCTGCAAACTTCACTTTAATATCTCTTCACATGAATTTCCTCATCATTTCTAATCATACATCAAATATATCAGGCCTGGCAGGAAGATGAGAAGTGATTTTGAGCAAACTAAACAATCTAATTCGTTAGCTTTCTGACAGAAACTTGTAAAAGAAAAGGGAAGTTTAAAGACTAACAAATCAGAAGAAGAAAAAAATGAACACAGGCTATAAAGAACTTAAAAAAGAAAAAAGAAGAAGAAGAAGAAGAAGAAGAAGAATGGTACTTGATAAGTTCAGTCACAGGCAGGACGGAACTATCCAAGAGGATACAAGTTGCCAAGATGATGTAGGGCGAGGACCCCCTAATGAAGGGCTTAGATCACGCACCTTCCTAGCACAAATGGACCGGAAGACACCTAAAGAAGAATCGACAAAATTCATCATATTTTGGCAATTTTTTGTCCCACTGAACAGGGGTTCGGTGCGACTGAATATAGGAGAATTGGAACCCCCGCAAACTGTGAAGTTTTGGCCAACTTCGGTGCCACCGAAGTTTCCTTCAGCTGGCTTCGGTCCCACCTAAGGTACTGCCGACAGCATTATGCAGCTTGCGCGATTTTTTAGTTTTTGTTTCCTTTTTGAATTAAGATTCTTTTCACATGCAATTAGGGTTTGTTTAGGGTTTTCTAGGCTATTTAAGTATATTTTAATCGTTGTTAAAGGGAAAAATTCATTATTATTAATCAAAGTTTGGCTTTTGCCTTCTCTTATCTCGTGGATTCGAGATTTTCCTTCGTGGATTCGAGGAAGCCCCGTTGAGGAGTCCAAGGAGCTCCGTGGATTCGGAGTAGTAATCCAGTGAGGAAGACGGTGATCAACCTCACCATGTCCCTCCTTGCTTCACAAGAGCTATTCCACCATGTCACACTATTTAAGGAAAAAGACAAAACACCACATGATGATCTCATCAAGCAATAACCAGGCTGCAAAAAATGATACTGTTTACACTTTATACATCACAGCTGCATAAAATTAAGACTCTTCTTTCTCTTTAAAATAGCCAGAAAAAGAGCAACCAACTGAGGAAATGCAAGGAAACAAAGAGCGCACGCACACACAAATGCAATTAAACATGGACACTTACATGCTCATGCTGGATGCATGCTGCTATTACTCTATCAAAGATGGCATGTATCTAATCCCAACGGTGGTTAGTGGAATTCTCCACGTTTACTCCACTCCACAATTTCTGCATAGATTTTGTCAACTGATTATGAGTTCAGTGCAATAGTACCTTCACAATCACCAGCTTGACATTGGAATCCTCTTCATAAGCAATGAAAAGCTTTCTTAATTGAGAAAGCTGAAAGGAAGCATCACACAGAGTAATCAGTTCATCAAACCAATAGTCATGGCACAATAGGCTAGATCTTCGCACTACGCATCACTTGTAACAACTACAAAGAATTCTACTGTCATGCATGCTTCATAGAAGATTTATGAAGTGCCAACCCCCACCATCGAAATGGCAAACATGTAAGGTGATCAGGACCATTGATCACCATGTGGGATGGAACATACTCCAGAACAATAGTGATTGGGCAACTCCCAGCACCTCACTGCCATGAGTTTCTCCCACTCAGTGTAGACCATTGCCCTGTTTTGAGTTAACCATAACGTATATCAGAGCAGCTAACACACTCAAATCTCCTTGCTTTCCGACTACGGCCCATTTGTGTTGTGGTCCACCCAGTGTTTTAAATAGCGAATAGCGTGTAGCATAGCCTTTACCTCTCTGAAGCGTGAGGCGTAAGCTACATAGCGTGTAGCGTAAGCTACACAACACTTAGATTTTTAATCAAGGTTGCACTTCGTTGCACCAAATTAGATGATTAATAATAAAATTTAACAAAATTTCATGCTATTTGGTGCGACAAATGCAACCTAAAGTAATAGCAAGGGTAATGATTAAGTATAAAAGTGAAGAAAGAGCAACAAAACCGATTTAAAACTATTTCTTATATTATTTTACTATAAGCATCGAAAAGACTAACGAATTTTCATTGAAATAGAATTATGCAACAAATCATTTTTAATGATTGATTTTAATGTTATTGTGAAAAATGACTTGTAATGTGAGCTATGTAGCGTGTAGCGTAGTCTATGAAGCGTGTAGCGTATCCAAATTAATCATGTAGCATAGGCTACACGCAACTTAAGCTATTTTCATGAGCTACGTAGCGTTTAGGCTAAGCTACGCTACGTAGCGTAAGCTACACGCTACATAGCGTAGCTATTTAAAACACTGGGTCCACCCAATCAACAGTCCCGATCACCAGGAAGAAGTGCTGCATGTAAATTAGATGTTTCTGCACATGGTAGGATTCCTCCAAATATAAATTTCATAATATGTGCTTCATAAATTAAAAAAGAAACTTTAAGATGTAGAACCTGCTTAAACAGATGGGTGTTAAAGATGGTGAAAATAATCCAAGCACATATGATTTTGAGTTCAATCAACATGGAAATTGGAGTCAAAGAAATGTACTCTTTGTCTGTAGATTTGGTTTGTGGAGATAAGCAACTGTAGAAAATTGACAACAACAACCCAAATGGTTATCCAGTGGACCCCACCAACATACCATTTGATATGAGAGGGAATTCAATTGCCGCGGTCTGTTTAGTATCAGTGTCCTTACACACAAGTTCTCTACTACCAAAATCTGGCAAGTCATGAAAGAGAGTTAACAATAAATCAACTGTTCTAACTTTCAAATTGCATAAAATAAAGAACTGAATATTTTCCTAAAGATTGATATAGGTGCAAAAACATAAGCGGAGGGTTGTACAATAAACTCAGGTTTTCAGTTTGTATAAGTGGAGCAAGTGAGATCCGTTGTTCGGTATCCAAGCAGTTGATATATGGGCCTTAATTGGATGGCCAATGGGCCATGCACCTAAAATTCCTAAGGCTGGAGGAATCCACACCCTTTCATGGGTAGCCAACAAACGGATCGTTGAAAAATTTACATATTTCATGAACCACCATAAAAAAAATTCACACTGATTAGAGGAACTCCTTCATAGTCCATACAATCAATGACATACGCAAATGGACATCTGAGAATCAATATGAATAATCCATTTGATGGTTTACTTTGGACAACATGTCTCCAAGGAACCATTTTGAACAGATGACGACAATTGTTCCATCAAGGGACCGAATTCAGCGCCTCTAGTGGATTTTCAAGCCTCTTCGTCATTTCTGCATATGTGGCCTAGATGGAAGAGATCCAAACCCTTCATTTAATGTTTTCTACAGTGAATGGTCCAGGGGCAAAAATTACAATTTTTTAACGATCTTAGCCTTTTAATCAGTGGCATACAAATGAACATTAAATATCGTATATATGACCTTAGCCTTTTGGTCATATGCTAAGCAAATGTGGAGCTCAGAGGATGCCTGGTTTGGAATACCATACGCATATGCAATGTTTATGGCCTGGAAATGCTGGGACTCCAAAGGCATGGACGTTGCACCCCTCCATCAATGGCCTGGAAAATCAATGGTTATAGAAGGGTAGGCCACATCTGCAAGGGTAGCATCCGCCAATCAATACAATATTTCCGTGCTTTGAACTTAATGGATGGTACAGATTAATAATGTGACGGACGATGTGTCTTAAAGCAAATGGGCACACTAAGATCATTGATAACGCCTGGGAGCACATGGCCATTTCCCCTACTTAGGATCCTGCAGCCAGAGAGGTTCATAGCCCATCTGGGGCAAGGCCCATCATGTCAATGACCACTTTCGATACCTTGGGACAATAATTCATATGAGTGAAGAGATTGAGAAGGGTATTGCCGATAGAATTCAAGTTGGGTGGAAGAAATGGAGATGTACTTTAGAGTTTTGATCATCATGTAAGACTCAAACAGAAAGGGAAATTTTATAAGATATCTATAAGACCAACCATGCATTATGAGATAGAATCCAACAGTAAGGGAATAACATGTCATAGGGTGATCGTACCAGAGATGAGGATGTTAAGATGGATGAGTGGAAAGATAAGGATAGAATTAGGAATGAATGCATTTAAAGAAACTTAGTAGTACAAATAGATAATAAGACGAGGGAAGGTAGATTTAGATGGTTTGGTCATGTACAACGGAGACCAAGAACCACACTGGTTAGAAGGAGTGAGGGGGTTCAAGTTGAAGGCTCTATAAAAGGCAAGGGGAAGGCCAAAATGGACTTGAATGTAGTAAGAAAAGACTTGATGGCATATGGCATAATTGAAGGTTATGGCCCTTAATAGAGTGGAATGGCAGAAGGTAGCTGGATCCATAACTCAAGTGGTAGACAGAGTGAAGATAGCCACGTTTCAACACTGAGGTCATGGTATCGATTCCCAAAGTGGGGTGGCTAACATTGCAGTGTGACTAGCAGGGAAAGTGCTAGATAGTGGTGGGTGGGTGTACTAACAATGGGGTGTGTGAAAAAAAAAAAAGGAATGGCAGAACATGATTCATATAGCCGACCCTAATTAATGTGAATAAGGCTTACATGATGATGAATCAGTGGACCCCACTTGCAGTAGACAAATGTTCACATCCATCTCAATGGACACCAATGTTCACATCCATCTCAGTGGACCCCACTTGGCCAACGCATTATGTGTATACAAAATCCGAGCTGCCGGAAAAGTTGGCCCTAACACTGGCAGCAAAAGAAATCAAGCTCATACATTCATTAAGTGGGCACCACTGTATGAAACCGCAGAGAAATGTGGACGGCCAAGGCCAATGGATTGACTCAATGCATACGAGTGGACCATCTGATGAATCGATGGGCCTGATTTACTTAACTGGTGGAGGCCAAACTTTTCACTGGCTCGGATGATGCATACAATTGACATGTTGGCCGTGTGCAACTCATTGGACGGTAACTCTACTGTACATTGAGATGAATGTGATCATTCCTCCTCTCTACCCTTCTCTCTGTACTAATTAACAAGAAACAGAGATAGAGATGAAAATTCAAAAAATACCTGATCATCGATGCCTTTTCTTTCATCGCGGGAGGCCATGATACTCTCTCTCTCTCTCTCCTCTGCAACACCGGTCAGAAATGAGAACAGAGGAAGGGAGGAAACGGAGAGCCCCACTAGTAAAGATAAACACTTCGTACCTCGCGGGAGGTCCCTGCCCCCGTAACTTTCTCTAACGTGGGAAAACGACTTAAGTTGCATGAAATCCATACCGTCCATCAAATGTATGGTATGGCCCATTTTTTTGTCTTACCCCAAGAATCAGGATAATTCAACTCTAAAGTCAGCGGCCCCATCAAATTATAACTAAAAACATCTAAATTCATCTGGTTTGGCCCGCCTGAGTTTTGTGGAATACTGTGATTCTTTGGCAGTTGTTTCATCCTGATGAGGCACATCGGATGAATGGATTTGATTGAATATAAACACTATGGTGGGCCCAACACAAAATTAATGACGTCGAACGCTGCCAACTTTTTCCTTGGGTGTGGCCAATCTGACTTCTGGATGGTCGTGATTTGAGGCTTCAAAGGTCAAAATGATGCAGCGTGCCTGACAGGGGAGCGGATTAGGTGAGACCCCGGATCCACCGAGGTGGTGGGACCCCTGACTGTGGGGCTCACAGTGATGTATGTGCCTTAAATCCATGCCTTCCAACCATTTTGAAAGCTCATTTTAGGGTATTCTCCCAAAAATGAAGCTGACTCAAATTTTAGGTGGACCACACCACAGAAACAGTCGTGATTGAATCTCTACCATTGAAAACCTCATGGATTCTACCGGAATGTTTATTTACCATCCAACCTGTTGATAAGGTCACAAACACCTAGATGAAGAGACCACATAAATATCATCTTAATCCAAAGCTTTTGTGGCCCACAGGAAGTTTTTAAAGGTCAATCACCACTGTTTCCTATACTATGGCCCATCTGGCATTTGGAACTGCTTCATTTTATGTATCATGCCCTAAAATGAACTTTAAATACGGATGGACGGTGTGGATGTAGTCACACACATCACAGTGGCTCCACAGTCTGGGTCCCACCCACCCACCTTGGTGAATCCGGGGTCTCACTTAATCCGCTCCCGCCTGATAGACGGGTGAATCTCATGAGACCTACACTACCCACGTGCCTCAGCGGTTCATTTCGCGGAAGCGGATTGGCTGGTGTATCCTACACGAGCTACTTTGCTGGGGCGCGAATTAGGTGTTAACCCGTAAACATCTTAGTGGGTGTTATTCTAACCGTGTGAGGCCAGATTGATGTATTGTTTACACACACGCCGTCTATATGTTTTTTCATATCATTTTAGGATGTGATCCAAAACCCTAAAGAAGATCCAAATCGCGGGTGGACCATTCCACTAGAAACAATGATGAATAACCATTAAAAACGTTTTGTGGGCTATAAAAAGTTTTGGATCAATTCGATCTTTATATTTTCCCTTCATCAAGAATTTATTGACATTATCAAGAGCTAGGATTGAAAATAAACATTTCCAAAACCTTATGATGGGCACTTTGAAATTTTTAATGGTGGGGCGCTCAATCACACCGTTTCTAGTGGTATGGTCCACCTGAAATTTGGATCTGCATAATGTTTGGATCCTCATCCTAAAATGGGCTGTAGAAACGGTTGGACGGAGTGGATATATAAAATATCATACATGTGGGCCATACAGTAGGGGTAACACCCACTAAGCTGTTCCTTTGCTGGTATGGGTCGTGTTATCAAAGAAAATCGAAGTTATGTGGGCTCTACAATGATGTATTTAATATATCTACACTGTCAATTCATTTTATGAGATCATTTTAGGGTATGATAAAAAACATGAGATATATCCAAATCTCAAGTGGATCACACACCACAAAAGGCAGTGGGGACAATGATTCTCACTGTTTAAACATTCTTAAGGCCTACCATGATGTTTTTTTTCGATCCAAACTGTTCATAAGGTCACAAGGACCTGGATGAAGGGTAAAGACAAATATAAGATTGATCCAAAACTTCTGTGACCTCAAAAAGGTTTCAATGGTAGAAGTTTAATCTACCACTGCATTCTGCAGTGTGGGCCATTTGATCATTAGATCTGCCTTATTTTTGGGTTCAACCTTTATATAGATGTCGCAAAATGGACGGACGGTCTGGATATAACACAAACCTCATGGTGGGCCCCAAAGATATTGGTGACGTCAATACACCAGCGAGCCTGGTGTGCCGCTTCCCATTTCGCGGCTTCGGTGGATCCCCGTATTCAGACCTCAGGAGGACTATAATGCAAGAAAACAGTGGTAATCGGCTATTTAAAACTTCTCGTGGGCTGCAAAAGTTTTTTATCAAGCTGATACTTGTGTGGTCTCTTCATCAAAGTCTTTGGGACACTATCGACAGGTTAGATGGAAAATAAACATTCTGATGGCCCCAAAAGTTTAATGGTGGGGTTCAATCACGATTGTTTCATGTGGCATGGTCTACCTAAGATTTTGATCTGCTTCATTTTTATGCCCTTAAATGAGCTGTCAAAATTGATAGATGGTGTTGATGTAAGGAACATAACCCCACAGTTAAGGATCCACTCACCTAGTGAATCCGGGGATCCACCAGACCGTGCACTCGGAAATGGAGTGGCATCAATTACATATTTTACTCAGCGCGTAAAATAATAATTCGCTGTGGGCCCACTATATTACCTGTGGTACATTCACCCCGTTCATCAGGTGAGCCCCCTCCTTACCAGGCCCGGGGGCAAAAGTCATCCGGATCCACAGCACACATGGGCACACAACAGGGAACAATAACACGGGAGGCCAACCATAGGTTTGCCTGTGGTGGCCCTTTTTATGCACACGCACTCACACCCACCCACATACACACGCATTCACACCGTAATGGTATTCAAACCATGACCCCGTATTAAGACAGCCTACCACTGAAGCATGAGTAAAGCTTCATTTAAACTGACAAAGCTTAGTGGGTGACCTGAACATCAGCCAGCTAGCTGGTGTCAAAGATTTGTGGGCATCACCATGATATATGTGTTTTATCCACTCCATTCATCTATTTTGCAAGCTTATTTTACTGAATGAGCCAAAAACTTAGGCAAATTTAATGCTCCACACCACAGGAAATAGCGAGGAGAATGATGTCCACCGTTGAAACCTTTTTAGGGTACACATTGATGTTTATTCATTGTCCAACCTGTTGATAAGGTCATGCATACTTGGATAAAGGGGAAACACAAATATTAGTTTGATCCAAAACTTTCATAACCCCTCGAAAGTTTTCAATGGAAAGTACTCAATCCCTGTGGTGTGGTCCACCTGAGCTTTGGATCTGCCTCATTTTTTGGCTCATGCCATATAATGAGCTGGAAAAATGAATAGATTGCATGGATAAAACACAGACATCATGGTGGGCCCACAAAGCTTTGACACCAGCTAGCTGGCTGGTGAGTAACCAGCCAAACGGCATTCCATTTAAACCCCTTCATTGGTGTGAATGGCCAGGATGATGAGAAAATGCAAAAGAGGCATCATCCGAAACTCAGGTGGGCCGCTCCACCCTGATTGAAGGGGCTTTGGGCCAACTTTACATTGTTTGGGGTGATGTGGCTAGTATTTAGTCAGGTTAATATTTTGTGCTTATGGTTAATATATAGGGAATTTTTTGGGTACTTTGCTCACCTCAGCGGTAAACTCACGATAGTTTTAACACGATATCATGCCATTACTTATTGTGGTGAAATCTCACTGTGGTGTGAGCATGTGTGTAAAAATAAAAACCACCAAGGGATCTCGCCCCGGATGATGGATGGAGTAGATGCATAAGCCATGATGGAACTAGAGAGCTTGGGTGCTACATGGAGTGTTACAGGGAGACCATGTACCCAAAAGCTCTATGAGGCCATGGCAGTGTCGCTGTGGCATGGGAGCGGATGAGTTGAGACCCGGCCTCAACCAAGACGGTGTGGCCGCTACAATGGGCTCACCTTTATGTGTATTCTGTATCCACCGGTTACATCCGTATTTTTAGATTATTTTACTGCATTATCCAAAAATTGAAGCTGATACAATTATTAGGTATACCAGGAAACACTGGTGATTGACCACTAATGGGCCACAAAGTTTTGGATCAAGCTCATATTTGCTTTTCCCATTATCCAGGCTTATGTTACCTTATCAACGGATTAGCAAATAGACACTATAAAAATATTAAGGTGCATCCTAAGAAGTTTTTTAATGGTAAGGTGTTCAATCACCACTTTCCTGGAGTTTAGTTGACCTGTAATTGGATCTTCTTTATTTTTTGGATCATCTCGTAGAATGATCTAGAAAAATGGATAGACAGGGTGGATATAGATAGAATACAGACATCAAGGTGGCCCCACAGTTAGAGCAGCACTGTCTTAGGTGAGGCTAGGGTCTCACTTAATCCGCACCCACTCCCCCACTTCAATTTTGCCAGCTCATGTGAGAATCAAGTGGCATTGAAACCTTACTTGGCCACCGTAAGGGTTATATGGCATCCAACCCAATCACAAGGTGATGAAGAACAAACACAAATATCAGCTTGATTTAAACTCATGTTGGACCTGGGAAGGTTTCAATGGTGAGAACTCAAGTCCACTCCTTCTCACTATCTGCCCACGAATTTTATAGTTTATTTTGACTTACTTGCACAAGGAGGGTACAATTTCTTAACCCATGTGCATCAACCATCCTTTTCTTATGCCACCACAGTTCACTTGCACTTTGGATCTGACTCATGTCTGGGCTCGTGATCTAAAACTCAGTTGGCAAAATAGATAAAGTAAATATAACAAATTCATCATTGTGGGCCCATCACATCCAGGGCATCTCAAGGTAAGTTGAGGCCTTAGGCAAGGATTCAAATGAGTTCTTTTTAATTTAAAATATTAATAAAAATAATATTAATTAAAAATTAAAAATAATAATTATATATAATAAAAACACTAAGGAAAAAAGGATAAACTAGATGGTGTTTGGTTGTTGGAGAATGTTTTTCCTAATTACTAAGAATTGCTAGATGAGTACATGAATGATAATTAAAAAAAAGGTATCAGTGCCCGTATCGGATAGATCCGAGAGAACGATATCATATCAGCCAACATATCGCAAGAAAATTTTATATACGAATTTAAAATACTGAAATTGATTTTTTTTTTTTTTTTTTGGGTTTTTTAGTTGGATACAAGCCCATGAAATAAAATAATGAAATAAAATGTTTACAATAAATATGTTCATAATGAAAGTCAAATAGCACAGTATACAATAACCATTGTGAATTTGCAAATATTTTTCCAGCCACCTACCACCGCATGCAATCATCATCGTGTATCTGCAGCGGGTTAGACAATATCTGGACTAGGTGCGGCCTAGCCTCACTCAACACAGTGCGGCCCTGATTGTGGCCCACATGTAACTCAAATCCCTTTATGGTACAGAGTAAACTTTGTTGGGCCCACCATGAATGTATGTGGTTTATCCATGCCGTCCATCAGTTTTTTCAGCTCATTTCAGGAGTGGAGCACAAAATTGAAGCATATCAAGAGCTCAAGTGGACCACACCACAGGAAACAGTGGGAATAATATTTTCACCATTGAAAACTTCATAGAGCCTACAGTGATTTTATTTTTCATCCAACCTGTTCATAAGATCACATGGAAATGGATGAAGGGAAAATACAAATATCAGCTTAATCTAAAAATTCTATAGTCCCAAGAATTTTTCAATGGTAGCAATTTACACCATTTCCTGTGGTGTGGTCCACTTGAGCTTTGGAGGTGCTTCATTTTTGGGCTCAAGCCCTAAAATTACCTAATAAAATGGATGGACTGAGTAGATAAAATACATAAATCATGGTGGACCCCACAGATTTACTCAGTAAGGTTAACGTACTGAGTTACACAGTACGCAATCTGCCGCAGAACCTGGGGGATCAAGGCAATCCGCGTCCCTGGAGTGCACTTCGCAAACATTCCGTGGCCCAAAAGTCAAGCAATCTGTTCATCACGTGGGCCACCTGTTCCCAGCCATCGTGAGCGGATGTCCCAGAAGTCACAAGGTCTGATTTTTGGGCCAGGGAATGGCTCCTGAGCGCGTGCCATTTCAGGCGCACTTGCGCGAGTCTTATCCGTGAGCCAACATTCGAGGCTACCGTGGACGGACGCTAGGGCTGTCAATGGGCCGGGCCGAGGTAAGTCTCGGCCCGTATGTTGAACTATTCCGGGCCAGGCCATTGGGCCAGCCCTATCTCTAGCTTCGTCTAGGCAGGTGGGGCGCACCCTTTTTTCACATACTTTATGGTATGGACCAAAAAATCAGGCAGATCCAACGTTCAGTGGACCACACCAGTCCACATATGACTAGCTTACTATTTGTTGTGGTCCACTTAAGAGTGGAATCCGCCTCATTTTTGGGCTCATAGCTTAAAATGATGTATTTTCCGTACATCCACTCGTCCATCTGTTTTTACATCTCATTTTAGGTAGTTTTAATTAACCCTAAGAATATCCAAATCTCAGGTGGACTATACTTCTTAGAAACAGTGATGAATGACCATTAAAAACTTTTTGTGGGCTACAAAAGTTTTGGATCAAACTGATCTTTTTATTTTTCCTTAACTAAGATCTTGAAATTATCAACAGGTAATTATCAACAGGTTGGATCGCAAATAACAATTACTAAAACCTTACGATAGGCTTTAGAATTTTTAATGGTGGGGCACTCAATCACCACTCTTTCCACTGGTATGGTCCACCTGAGATTTTGATCTACATAAATTTTTTGTAACCCCATCATTAGATGGGCTGTAGAAATGGATGGACGGCATGGATATACAAAATATCATCCATGTGGGCCACACAGTAGGGATAACACCCACTAAATTGTTCCTGAAACATTGAATTTGCTCCCAAGAAAAGGGATGGATGGTGTGGATAAACAGATACATCAACTCATCCATCCCTTTTCTCGGATCATTTTAAGGTATGATTCCAAATATGAGGTAGATCCATCGCTCAAATGGACCACAACAAATAGTAAGCTTGGGTTGCATTATATGCATAAAGCATTAAATGCAAGAGTCATTTGTGGTTCGGTCCACTTGAGCATTGGATCTACCTCATTTTTGGTACATTTTGTCTCATACCTTAAAATGATACGAGAAAAGGGATAGATGGCAGGGATAGATGGCAGGGATAAACAGATACATTATGGTGGGGCCTACATAAATCTGCATGTTCATGGATAGAGATGGGTAAGGCTAGCAATCCGCATCCGACTACTGTGTGGCTACTTGAGTGTTATCAAGACGGGCACAGTTGTGAATAAAAGGCCGCCACACTTCACAGCCGGCCATTATAGCCCTGTCCTTGCCCAAAGTCTAGAGTTGGGCACAAACCAAGCCAGCTTAAAAGCTCGGCTCGGATTGGTTTGAAAAAGCTCGGCTTGGATTGGTTCGCATGTAAGTTCAATCCAAACCAAGCCTCAGAGTCATGTTCATTTGAAAAAACAAACCAAGTTCAAACTAGGGCAGTATTGGCTCGACTCAAAGCTCGATTTGATTCAAATCGGTTTGATTTTGCTTGTAGATTGTAAGCACACTAATTCCTGTAGCGTGATCCACTTGAGCTTTGGATATGATTCCATTTTAGGATCATGTCCTAATATGATATGTAAAACATATGGACAGCGTGGACAATACATATACATGATGACATGGATAATACATAATACATATACATGAATGCACACTATTTCCTTACACTTGTAAAATTATGCTCGTATACTTTTGTTTGGAAAATGCTCTTACATGTCTATTTTGAAGTTGCACTCCTTTTAAAGATGTTAAACATTATATAGTAAGATACTTTTGTACTTTTTTTAACCTTTTAAATTTTTTTCTATTTATATAAACAAGCAAAAAAAAAAAAAAAAAAAAAAAAAAAAAAAAAAAAAAAAACACCACTAGTTTGAACTCGGCCTAACCTGGTTCAAAATTTTTTACCAAACCGATCCTATCTCGAACAAGATCTTTCTGGAGCAAACCAAACTCAGGCCGGATGGGTCGGCCCGAAACCCAAACCAAGCCGATCCACAAACTGAGGTGGCACAAAAACAAGCCAAACCAAACTAGGGCTAACTCAGCTTGGCCCAGATCATTGCCCACCTCTACCAGAGTCAAGCCTTCTAACTATGCGTTCTAACCTTCATGACGGTTGGGTGGCACAGCTGTGAATAAAAGGTGGCCACACCTCACAGTCGGCCATTATAGCCCTCTCCTTGCTCATAGTCACGCCTTCTAACTATGCGTTCTAACCTTTACGATGGTTGGGCACGTGCGGCCCACATGATGAATGGACCAGCATTAGAAATTTTGGACGAAACAGATACCCCTTTGTCGTTCAGGCCCATACTTGCATGTTCAGCTCATCCACAGTGGAAAGATCATAACAGTCCGAAATACTTTTATCTGTCCCTTCCCATATATTGTACCCCTCAATACTGGAGCAGATCAAGCACATCATCTCTTCATCCAACATGGTGTAATCCTCCTGAGATTTGGATCCGCTTTATTTTTGGGCTCATGCTGTGAAATGACCGGGCAAAACAGATAGACAGTGTGGATATGCAAGACATGTACATCATGGTGAGCCCCAAGGTTAGGGTTACATTGTGTCGGGTGAGGCCCGAGCATACCTTGGGTCTAAACTTACAACTTTGATCAAGAAAGGATGACACAATACATCAGGATTTTGGTCAAAATAGCACTAACTTTTGTAAAATGATAAAATTAGTCCCTACCCTCAATCTTAATAATTATAGCCCCCTAACCTTTCTTCAGACCATTTTGCCCCTGATTTAGGCAGGGCTCTAATAAGACACATGGCACTTCGATGATACACATGGCTGTCCAATGAGACGCATGACACTTCGATAATACACATGGCTCTTCAATGAGACACATGACACTCTGATGGTACACATGACTCTCCGATGATACACATGGCACTCTGATGATACACATGACACTCCCATGAGACAGTCTTATGACACTCCCATGAGACACATGGCTCTCCCATGAGACAGTCTCGTGGCTCTCCGATGAGGCACATGACCTTTTAAATTTCAAGAAATTCGTTGGCGTACATGGTCAGGGGCAAAATGGTTCCAAAAAAATCTAAAAAGGTATTTGAGGCTACAATTATTGAGATTGATGGCAAAGGCTATTTTCATCATTTTACAAAAGTGCTATTTTGACCAAAAATCCCTATACATCCTGAACCAACAGTAGGTACTTCATTGCATCCCCCGTATGTTTGTGGGCCCAGAGCGGTGCTTGTGTGGCATCCAAACCATGAATTAAATGCGACCCACCATGAAGATGGAAGCCCCAAATAGGAGCTAACACATGCCCAAACCTACAAATACAGGTGGCGTCGTGCACTTGTGTTTTTGGCTCGGCTTAATTTTTGGTACATCCTTTTGTATCTGGCATCGCGCAGTGGATGAAAGGGTTTGATGGCAAAAGCCACCATGGTGGGCTCGACACATAATTTAGTGTTTTTTATTACAAGCATCCTAACCAACTTTAAAATACTACATGAGAATAAAGGGTCACTTGGGGGCATAGATTTGAGCCTATTTGAATCAATTTGGAATTCTATAGCCATTTGGTTTACACAGAGATATTAAGATTACATATATAGTTTTGGTGTGTTTTGACATATCTTCATTTGAATATGATTTGGAATGAAATGCCTTATTTTGCCTTTGTTTTAAAGACAAGAAAGTCATACATGTAACAAAAGTGTTGCTTAGCTACTCATTCATTACACATGTGGCACATTGATTATACCCTAAAACAATCAAATTAGGCTAATTAGCCCATGCAATACTTGAATTGCATCAATAAAATAATTTGAACAGTTCAAACATTGGCCATGTAAATTGATGGTTAAAAAATGCTATCAAGTGGCTCATTTGTGATCCTATGCTTGAGGCCCACCTAAGGCTGTCAATTTCATCATTTTTTGCACAAGAACATATTTCAATGGGCTTATTACAATCATGCTATCAAATATAACATGTGTACATTAGTTTGGGATATTAAAGTCGATTAGTAATAAATTCAAAGGCGGCCCCTACACAATGATTGGTGCACATAAAGGTCGGGCCATAATGATGAATTACCCACATCCAAGGTGGGCCTTGCATGATGGACAACCCACACAATGAATGGTCCACATCAAAGGTTGGCTCCACATTGAAGGCGGGGCTCATATGATGGATAGTCCACATCAAAGGTGGACTCCACATGATGGGCAATTAATAATGGTGGGCCTCACATGATGGATGGTCCACATCAAGGTGGGCCTCACATGATGGATGGTCCACATCAAAGGTCGGGCTAATGAGAATGACCCCTATCCAAGGGGGGCCCACATGGCAGGTGGGTCCACATGATGGGTGGTCCACACCAAAAGTGGGCACCACATGATGGGCGGTGGATATTGAAGATGGGCCCCACATGATGGACAATAACATTGATTGTGGGCCCCACATGATGGATGACCAACATCAAAGGTGGGCCCTACCTAATGAATGATGCACATTAAAGATCGGACCCTAATGCTAAATGGCCCACATCCAAGGTGGGTCCACATGATGGATGGCCCACACTAGTGGGGCCACACCATGAATTATCCACATCAAAGGTTAGGCCCACATGATGGGAAAAGTGGATGTGAGGGACCAAATAGACTTCAAGGATGATTACTTATGGTATTGGAAACCAAATATGTTTCTCCACTTTTTTAATAATAAGTTTGTTGTTCACCGACCATTCTTATCTGTTGATTAATTAAGTAGAAATTAACCAAGATAAGTTACTTATTTGATAAGTAGCTTATCTTAAGTAACTTACAATCCAAACTGGCCATTAAGGACATTATCCTGAGACCGAATCAAATCCAAATACCGGGTGGACTACATCATTGGAAAAAGTGGTATATGGCCATTAAAAGCTTTTCATAGGCAAGAGTTTTGGATCAAGCTACTCTTCGTATTTTATCTTCATCCAGTAGTGGTTGACCTTATCAAAGGTTTGGATGACAAATAAATAGTATAGATCAGCATACGGGGAGTTGGGAAGTTTTTAATAGTAAGCGTTCAATCATCACTATTTCTTGTGGTGTGGTCCACCTGAGATTTGAATGTTCTTAATGTTTTGGACCAAGCCCTGAAATAGGCTGAGAAAATGAATGGACGGAGTGGATATACAACATATTATCAAGGTGGGCCCTACGGTAAGGGTATAACACACACTAAGCTGATACCCGGGTAACACCTAATCGACGCCCATCCGCTCACGCAGATAAGCCGGTTCCACAGTATATCAAGACGACGGAGCAGAGCCAAGGAGAACAGAACAACGGAGAGTCTATTTCGGGTCGATCGCCCGTACGGTCCATTTCCAGGTCGACGCTCCTACGTAGGTGTTACCCGGAGACAGCGTAGTGGGTGTTACCCCTACTGTGGGGCCCACCTTGATGATTTTCTGTATATACACGCCGTCCATCCGTTTCTACGAACCATTTTAGGATGGAAAAACAAAATTTATACAGATCCAAATCTAAGGTGTACCACACTAAAGGAAACAGTAGTGATTGAGTGCCTCACCATTAAAAATTCCAAAGGGCCCATTGTAAAGCTTTCGTAATGTTTATTTGCAATCCAACCTGTTAACGTCAAGACGATCTGGATGAAGGGAAATTTGAAATATCATATTGATTCAAAGCTTTTGTCGCTCACAATTATTTTTCTCTTTCTATTGTTATGGTTCACCTGAGAATTGAATCTTATTATAATTTTGGATCCAGTCCTAAAATGAGACGAAAAAACACATGGACGGCGTGGATATACAAAAAATACATCAAGGTAGGCCCCATACGGTAGGGGTAACACCCATTAAGGTAACCATGGTAACAGCTAATTCGCTCCCTCGCTACGTGGCGCTTCCAAGAAAGAAATAAGCTGGGCGGTGCACGTGGCAGAACCTGGGTATAAACTCCTCACCTCTTCGACACGTGGCGTGCGACGCGGCATCGCATGGCGCCCTTGCGTGACAGGTAATTTCTCCAGCAACTCTAATAAAAGGAGGAGGTGCCTCTTCCACGAGAATACCGAGTTTTGTTTGAGCTTATGCTTTTGTTAGAATTTCGAGTTTTGCTTGATTAGCTAGAGAGGGGAGAGTCTGAAAAGAAGGAAATATGCAGGCTGTGAAAGAGAAGGTGAGCAATGCGGCCAGTGTAGCCAAAGAGCACGTCGACATTTACAAAGCTAAGGTCGAAGAAAAGGTATACATCAATCCTCCACCGTCTTACTTCGGAAATCCGATTATAAACACGCAAAGCTACCACAAGTTGCGGTACCCTTCTGTCTTTGCCGCCAACTTGCCATTTTTGTAAAAATCAGCTCCGTCAAAACGGCAGGGGCCACCTTGTATAATCACCACGTTGAAAATCAGGCTGATTCCTTAACAAGGTGGGACATCACAAATCGGACGGTTGGTTGTCAGTTTATTCCCGTGATGAATCGAACGGAATGATTTTTGCCCAAGGTGATGTTCATGGCAGGGCCTACAGTTTTGATGGTATGTCCTATACAATCACGATGTTGTTGGAGAACATTGAGATGCATATGGCACCCAGCTTCCTATTTTTGTGTAAAAATGAGTCCCGACCTTCACCAAAATGCCCATGCACCGCAGCTGAAACATTGGTATTCCTGAGGGTATAGTGATCTTTTTACAAAAGTGTAATCGAGTTACGTATATGTATTTTTGCAGGCTGAGAAAGCTTCTGCAAGGAACGAAGCCGAGAAGGAAATAGCCCATGAGCGAAGAAAAGCCAAAGAAGCTGAAGCCAAGATGGAGATGCACGCGGCCAAGGCGGAGCACAAGGCCAACAGGGAGAATGCCAAGCATGCTCACGCCCTCGGCACCCATGCTCACCACTACCCGGTCGGAGCCGCGCCTCCTACCGCAGGAGCTGCTGTGGTCCCGACCACCCATCCGGAAGACCGCCTTGCTGCCACACATGAACACCACGGCCACCACTACCCTGCTGGCGGAGTGGCTCCTACAACCGGGGCCGTCAACCCATCCTACCCAGCTGCAGGGTACCCTCCGGCTGGGAATTACCCCTAGATCTACATTAGGCGGTTATGAGATGCACGGACAATGACCTCTAATGTGGTTTCTTCATGCCGGGTCCTTTTTTTTTTTTTTGGGTCTTTACTTATCCATGTAAGAGAGATTGTAGCGCATGTTTGATGTTATTACAGTGATTAGGCTTATGTTTGATGTTATTACAGTGATTAGGCTTTGTTTTATCCTATGTGGTATCTGCTTTTTTTCTTACGAGTTCCGATTGCTATCGAGGTTGATCATCGGACCCTTCATCTGTAAGTTAAGACTAACCAGATCGTGGATCCCATCAAGGGTGGAGCATCTCTGAAATCACACTTGTCAAACATTCCTGACATTCAAAATGGATACCAAATGTCCTTTTAAAGTGAGACTTTGGATGTTCCAAAATTGTTAGTATTTTATACATCCCTGCGAACTGTGGAATCCTCCTCAACACTGTTTTGAGGATCACTTTGGATCCCATCACGTCATAATTGTACGTCCACTCCATCCATTAGGTGAGAGACCTTATTTTAAACGTACATAAAAAAATATGACCATGCTAGAAAACTCCTGTGTGTCACACCAATGGGAGCAATGTAGCCTGTTTGGATGACCCAGTTCCACGGTAACTTGCATTATTACTCCTTTTAGCCCATTGAGTAAACCAAGCTGTCAACTGGTAGGCATCCGTGGGAATGTGGTGGGCGGATCGGTTGCGTTGATGTGCCATTGTTTCATGGGCACCCCCATGATGTATGCGTTATATCAGACGGCTGATGTGCCATGGTTTCATGGGCACCCCCATGATGTGTGTGTTATATCAGACGGTTGATGTGCCATAGTTTGATGGGTTTCCCTATGATGTATGTGTTACATCAAACCGCTGATGTGCCCATCATGATGTATGTGTTATATCATACTGTTCCTACATTTTGCTGGATCATTAATTCTTAGGGAAAGAAACAAAAAGTGAGCCACATCCATCCAAAAGGGAAATTAACCACAGTAGCCTTCATGATTAAACGTCGTCATGATTAAACGTCTGCCATTATGCAAAAGGGAAATTAACCACAGCAGCGGTCATGATTAGTCTGCCATTAAAAAGCTTCCTACCATCGTAGAAGTGTTGGATGAAGATGATATTTGAGGTCGTGCCATAAAATGATATTGATTTTATTGCAGCTGCCATTAAAAGCTTCCTCCATCCCACGTAAGTGTTGGATGAAGCTGATATTTCAGATCATGCTTTAAAATGATATCACAACATAAAGGTACAATATAGATATAATTAATATTGGGCAAGTTAGATCCACATGTATCCAATCACAGTACATATTAGGCAAGTTAGATTCACATGTACCAATCACCCAACTCATATTGGGCAAGTTAGATCCACATGTATCCAATCACAGTACATATTAGGCAAGTTAGATTCACATGTACCAATCACGCGATCACATGAGTGTAATAAATCCATATCAAAAAATTAAGGTTACCAGTGGTTAGTGGTTTTGGTATTCAATATGGCTTTCCTTTGGATTACTATGGTGGATTCCTTCCATCCAAAGTGGCCCAACACACACTTTGTTACCTTGGATTTGGTTGCATTGGGGTTAAGAGCCCAGCGGCGGAAGCAATCAAAGTAGGCGAGAAACACATCACAATGGCTATCAACAAGCAAATCATCACACATAAGAAGGCAAACCAAATTTTACGTGGAAAAACCTCTCACGGGTAAAAAACCACGGCACAAAGCGACTCCAATCCACTATGAATTAGAAGTTACAAGAGATTACAAAAGAATACCATATATCACAGCCCATAAGAGAAATCCCAAGCTACCCGAAGCTAATTCTCACATGAGGAGGACAAACCCATCTCTTTCTCTCAACCCAGATAACTCCAAGCTTCCTCCCTAGCTCTTTCTCATGCCCTAGAACCCTTTTAATCC
This sequence comes from Liriodendron chinense, assembly GCA_003013855.2. Classification (NCBI taxonomy): domain Eukaryota; kingdom Viridiplantae; phylum Streptophyta; class Magnoliopsida; order Magnoliales; family Magnoliaceae; genus Liriodendron; species Liriodendron chinense. The sequence continues at coordinate 29,218 of PVNU02000893.1, forward strand.
CTTGGCCCATTGGCGGCAACCCTAATCTTGGATTACATCTCCTTAAATAGGAGAAAACCGGAATTAGAAACTCCTTGCGCAAAACCGCGCAAGAAACCAAGTCCAAAAAGGAAACTGCCCGACCGGTCGGACCCCCCCACCGGCCGGTCGGCCGACCGGTCAGATGGCCCAAAAAGGCTCCAGCATAACTTGCTGTCTTGCTCCATCATGACCGGCCGGCCGGTCGGTGGTCTTCATGCTTGAAGGTTTGAGGCGTCCAAGCCCAACAAATTCCACCACGACTCAAATCTTCATGCAACACCTTGCCACGCACCATCTTCATCTCTACTTCGTCGTCATCATAGCTCCACCACTTCTCATGCCTCATCCACTTCATCATTGCACCTTTATCACCAGCTCACTCATGTGGCCCTTGCGCATGCCACACACAAGCAACCGTGGATCCCGCTGCCGATCTCGCAGCTCCACCATGAATAGTGCTCCCGATCAAACCCGATCGCAGTAGACAAACCTGATTGAGATATTGGCGTACCTATCCACCTTCTTCAGCTCTACTTCTTTCATAGATACCGATTGCTTTCTATGTTTTTCTTTCACAGAATCCTTCTCCACAATGAATCTCATGTTAGAAGACGCCATCGATGTCTCGCCTCAAATTTTCTCTGCCTCCTTCCCAACTTTTAGCTCTGATACCACTTGTTGGGGTTAGGAGCCCCGCAACGGAAGCAATCAAAGCAGGCGAGAAACACACCACAATGGCAATCAACAAGCAAATCATCAAACACAAGAAGACAAACTGAATTTTACGTGGAAAAACCCCTAACGAGTAAAAAACCACGGCACAAAGCGACACCAATCTACTATGAATCAGAAGTTACAAGAGATTACAGAAGAATACCCTAGATCACAGCCCATAAGAGAAATCCCAAGCTACCCGAAGCTAATTCTCACATGAGGAGGACAAACCCATCTCTTTCCCTCAACCCAGAGAACTCCAAGCTTTCTCCCTAGCTCTTTCTCATGCCCTAGAACCCTCTCAATCCCTTGGCCCATTGGCGGCAACCCTAATCTCGGATTACATCTCCTTAAATAGGAGAAAACCGGAATTAGAAACTCTTTGCGCAAAACCTCGCAAGAAACCAAGTCCAAAAAGGAAATTGTCCGACCGGTCGGATGACCCAAAAAGGCTCCAGCATAACCTGCTGTCTTGCTCCATCATGACCGACCGGCCGGCCAGTCGGTGGTCTTCATACTTGAAGGTTTGAGGCGTCCAAGCCCAACAGTAGATGAGTGTGTATTTCAAGTCCAAATATCTGATTTTTTTTTGACAGATTTCAATTTGAAGGTAAATAGAATTGGAGGTATTTTAAATCTACCTTTACTATGTTTTGAAATCTCATCAAAATGTGAAGAATCTCGTGTCATCCAAATGAAATGCCTTCCTTCCTTTTAAGTGCAAAAGAGTGGTACATGTAACAAATGTATCTCTAAGCTACTAATCCACAAATGGCAAGTTGATGATACTTCTAAACAATCTAATTATACGCAGCAACATTAAAAACACATCAATAAGATACTTCTGGACAATCTAATTATCAGCAGCAACATTAAAATCACATCAATAATGATTTAGGTTGAAAAATGTTGTTGAGTTGCCAATGCGTACTGTTAACGTCAGATTTTGTAACAGGATCCTCCCGTCGTTCACCTTCTCTCCAACAGAGACTTCCTCCGCCGGACCTGAAAGAAGACAGAAAGCAACTAAGGGTGGCTGGCGTCCAGCCGTTGGCCCTCCGATGCTTAAGTCAGGCAAAGCAAGAAGAAGAATAATCAGGCAAAACGAGGCTAGAGATTGAATATTGTGTACCTGTATCTTAATGGAGTCTTCTCCTTATATAGATCTGAAATGATCCAATCTGTTATGTAAGATATCGAGATCCCGCTGATTTCGTGGGATAAAATTCTTATCCTCAGATAGAAGGGAAATCTAATCCAATGACTCGTCCGATAGTTTCGTTCCTTGATAGCGATCCCTTGAGACTCGGAACCACTGAAGAAGATAAGCCCAATCTCGGCCTATACGGGCTGCTGGTACTGAGGGCTAAGAGATGTCACCACAGAAAAAGCTGTTCGCATGTTGGAAGATGGTCGCGAGTCCAAGTGCTCGCTCATTCAGATACGACACCTTTCAACGACTTGTGAGAAGGTCTGCTCGCAGGAAAAATACAACTCCTCTCGCCTTCCAGTATTTGACTATCGATCACAACTTCTCGAAGCTTTGGTAATCGAGCATCGTTTTTCCTAATATGCGAGTCACGAACAGACGTTCTCGATAGTCGGGTAAATGTGCTCGCGGGATCGGAGCATCATCAGAATATACGAGACGCGAACAGACATTCTCGATAGTCGGATAGACGTGCTCGCGGGGTCGGAGTATCATTAGAATATAATAAGAAGCCTCCGGCAGATGATCTCCGCTATTTTTTACTATAACAGATGCCCCCAAGTCTTTTCCGCTAAGAATTCTAAGGGAAGGACTTAATTCACTATCACATGTAACCCCCTGCTGCCTTTATCGAGAATGAAACCGTACATGATTAGGCTAGAATTAATGAGCGCCAGCTTTTCGCAGCCTTTCCGCAGTCAGGAAGTGAAGAGACACTCGTCACGTGTCTGGAGAGTTAATGGGCGTGCCTGCTCGACTACCGCGCCGAAGGGGGGCTGCCACGTATCACCAGATGCGGCGGAATGATTGCCTATAAATATACGGAGTCCGCCATTTCTCTGGTTTTCTACCGAAGTTTTTCGAACGAAAGAATTCTCCCGTAATCTTCCTCTCATACTCCTTTCTCCGGTGTTCCTTCTTCCTCTTTCGGTGTTTCTTCTTCTTCCTTTCTTTCGTACTTGGGTACATTTCCTTTTTCCTCTTTTTCTTCTTTTAATCTTCTCATGGCTGGGAACTCTGACGAGACCACCATCCCTCTAGGTGATGCTACACCGGAATCCTCTGCTTCTAGTAATGCGAGGGTTCCGGCAGGGAGATACACAGCATCCGGATATCCTTCTATTTTATCAGAGGACCGGCTGGTTGAGTTACGGGAGAGATATCTGATCCCCGACTCAATCATTCTCCGATTGCCCGGAGATGGAGAAACACCAGACTCCCCGCCCCCAGGATGCGTGGCTTTTTATGAGTACCAACTCATCCTGGGGGTACGCCTTCCCCTTCATCCCTTCATACGCGACGTTCTCCGATGTTACAAGATTGCCCACGGACAACTCATCGTGAACGGATGGAGGGTAGTTCTGGGTTCCTTTGCCCTTTGGGCTCAGGCTGGCAACGGGGAGCTCACGGCGGAAGAGTTCCTCCGTATGTTCCGTCTGAAGAAGGCGCCCTCCAGCGAAGGCTGGTACTACCTGTGCTACTGGCACCGGGATAACTTCGTGCTGGGGAAACCCTCCTCGAACTATCCTGGCTGGAGGAAATGGTGGTTCTATGCTTCCGGTAACTGGGAGTCTGCTTCCTCCAGGGGTCCAGGGGTGACCCGTCTTTTCTGTGAAGGTAGGCATAGTCCCACCTGGTGCTGTTTTCTCTAGTTAAGATTTTAGGGTTTAACTTCATTTTTTGACCTCTGTTTGTGCTCGCAGGTATCCCGGCCTTGAACAAACCAAATTCGAAGGGAGGGATTCACGAGAAGATAGTAAGAGTATACAAGGTGCCTGTTGGGGATAGGCACATCGAGGCCTACTTGTCCTCCTCGCGACTCGCAGCAGCGAGATTAATATCCAGCGAAGAAGTCACGATGACAAAAGCTGGAGAAAAGAGGGGTTTGTTGCCTCGACTAAAGGGCACAAACTCGAAAAGGCAGAAGAAGTCTGCCGGACCCACTCAACCATCCGTCCGCAAGGGTGGCGACCAACCTGCTCCTCTCGCGAGCACGGTGGGGGCACCAGCAATGCCCAACATCCCCTCACTGGTGGTCGCACCTGGGCCGCCAGTGATAAACATTACTGACAACTTTCCTGATGGGGCAGGATCCAGCTGCCCCCCAGCTGACGAGGCTCGCGAGCAAACAGAACCTCGTGAGCAAACAGAACCTCGCGAGCCGGTGCCTGCTGGCGAGCTGACCCCTGCTGGCGAGCCAGGACCTGCTCGCGAGTCGGTGGCCCCACCTGTCGCGAGCACGACTGGGTTGGTCGTCGCCCAGCCATCTGGAGGTGGAACATTCTCTATTCCTCGCCACCTCCATCCAATTTGTAAATTTTTGTTCGACAACATTTCCGCCCAAACCTTTGGCTCTCTTCCCGAGCCAAGCCCTGAGAACATTTTTCTTGAGGCGGGGGTAAGGATGGTTCAGGTAAAACCTCGGAGATTTTGTTTAACTTCCTTATTTTTGGGCTCTCAAGTATTTTTCTCACGTTTTCTTTTCCATTTTGCAGGGCTTAGATCTCATCTTGCGGACGAGGCGAGATATCGTCGACGCTCGTCGCGTGATCGATGAGGCAGAAGGAAAGAGGATCGCCTTGGAGAAGGCGGTTTAGGGACGGGATCAACTCCTCAAGGCCCGCGAGGCAGTGATCTTGAAGAGAGATGAGGACAAGAAGATCCTCATCGAGAAAGTCCAAGTCCTGACCGATAAGTATCAGGCTTTGGACTCTAACTTCGCGAAGCTCGTGGGGTTGAAGGAGAAAGCGGAGAGAGAGAGGGAGATCTTTCGTCAAGACAAGATCTCGCTGGAGGAGCGGCTTGCGGAGGCCAAGTCGCAGCTTAAGGAAGTCAGCGAAAATTTGGAGAAGGAGCGCTCCAATCTCGCACAGCTCAAGGACGACTCGATCCACTGGGACGAGGAGAAAGTCACCTTAGTAAAAATGCTCTCTGAGAAAGGGCCTCGGGCAATTTTCGAGTTCCGGAACTCGCAGCTATATGACGATGAAAGATATGAGTCATATGATGCTGGTCGCGACTTTGCGCTAAGAGTAGTGCAACGAATGTCCCCATCCGTTGATATGGGGGAATTTGGACGAGTCGCGACCATCATAGCTGCAGAGGAGCAAGCTGCTGCTGAGAACGAGGTGACTGAAGCCACGCAGGCTGGAGGGGCTCCAGAAATGGGCTCTGAAGTCGAGAGCACGGCTCCTCCTCCGAGAGATTGATTTTCCTTTTTGTTTTCCTTTCTCCTGTACTTACGAGCAGATATTTGTAAACATTTGAGATTAATGAAAAGATATTTTTGGAAGTGTTCTTGTTCTTCTTGTTTACTTTCTCTTTCCCCTTCATGCAATGAATGCCTTCTCATTTCAATGGGTTTATGCTCAACCCGGGGGGTCGTAGTGACCATACCTTCGTGGAGATAGACTGATCCATCGATTGAGAAATGAATTGTGCTCAATTCGGGGGGTCGTGGTGACCATACCCTCGTGGAGATAGACTGATCCATCGATTGAGAAATGAATTGTGCTCAATTCGGGGGGTCGTGGTGACCATACCCTCGTGGAGATAGACTGATCTATCGATTGAGAAATGAATTGTGCTCAATCCGGGGGGTCGTGGTGACCATACCCTCGTGGAGATAGATTGATCTATCGATTGAGAAATGAATTGTGCTCAATCCGGGGGGTCGTGGTGACCATACCCTCGTGGAGATAGACTGATCTATCGATTGAGAAATGAATTGTGCTCAATCCGGGGGGTCGTGATGACCATACCCTCGTGGAGAGAGACTGATCTATCGATTGAGACTCCAATTTTACCAAGGGTAGAAGGATAGTCGAGAGTACAAACAGGCTCTTCTGTAGTGTTGTTTTTTATCCATAAAATGGAAATGCGACCATCCTAGTTGAATTTAACCCTACCAAAGGTAGGCAATTGGCCAAGAGATTGTATGCATCCTCTTCAGGGCTATTCGGGTCCAAGTGAATGGAATAGCGACCAAAAGATATCTTTGACTTTTTATTCATAAAATGTCGTTGTGAAGTACACGAATCTAGGGGAAGTATTGTAGCAAATGCTCCACATGCCAAGGGCGACGTACGGGTTTTCCCTGCATGTCTTCGAGGTAATAAGTTCCGGGTCGCACAATCTTGATAACCCGATACGGGCCTTCCCAATTTGGATCCAGCGAACGAGCGGGAACTCCGAGTTTTTGCTTCAGGACCAAATCTCCGAGCTTGAAGGATCTAGGCCGAACCTTATGTAACACCCCATACTTTTCTGTACTCGGGTGTTACCGTGAGAATCCAAAGTATATGTGTATGTGTAATGCCCTTCTGTGACTCTTTCGTCAATGTGTGTGCGACTCCTGGTGTCTCAGACTGGCAATGTGTAGTTCGCACCCAAATGACCAAAGTCCTGAGATCCCAAAACCTCTGTCATATTGACCGCGCCGTCCTCGCGATCGCAACGGTGAAAACAGTGCGTCGATCTGATACCCGAGCGCAAAGATATGGACATTTAATCAAAACACCAAAAAAAATGTGGTTGTGCACACTCGTGTGGGGCCACCCAATGTGGGGCCCACTACACGGTCTCTCAAGCAATCATTTTCCCTTCCTTGTAATTATTACACTTAATTATTACACAAAAAATAATAAATAAAAAAATGAATAAATTAATAAAAAGTAAATAAATAATAAAAGAGAGAATGGTGTAATGATGGGGTGCCATGATGACACCCCCATTCCTCTCCCATGCCCCCACGTCCTCCACCATCCCTTCATTTAAAAAAATAAAATAAATAATAATAAAATAATAAGAAAGGAAAGATTATAAGAGAGATGTTTGGGAGGGGGAAACGTCCACCCTCTCTCCCCCTTCACTTCCTCCATCCTTCTACTCCATCCATGCCTTCCACATTCATGTGAGGGTGCTTTTATCAAAGATCTGAGTGGGCCATCTTCGATCTCGGCCCTTGATCAAGGAGATCAAGGTGAGTACACCCTCTTCACTCAACATTTTATATATATATATTTTTTTATGTTGATTTTGCTTAGATGATGATTGTGATGGTGATGATGAGGTGGGCCACCCCGATGTACATGCATGAAATCCTAACCCTACAAAGGGATTACACGTTTGGATGGAGGGATAATATAAAATCAGCTTGATCCAAACCATCTGTGGATCCCACTGATCATGGGCCACCATGATGTGTATATTTCATCCACGACACCCGTATACTTTGCCATATCATTTTAGGACATGGGCCTAAGAAGGAGGCATATCCAGATCTCAGGTGGACCACACTATAGAAAACAGTGGAGATAATGATGTACACCGTTGAAACTTCCGTGGCCCACCGTGATGTTTCTAGGCCAAATGACCTGCTCAATATAGGGCTCTATGGGTTCCTCATGAGCTGGGGAACCTAATGAATGGCGTTGATCTTCCCTAAGTGGGCCCCACTTGATATGAAACAAGAAGAAAACAAAAAGAAAACAAAGAAAAAAAAAGAAGAAACCGTCCAGCGTCAGCGTGGCTCAATGGGATCCCCACTCGTGGGACCCACCTTGGTGATTATACTGGATCCACACCGTCCATTTATTTTCCCAGATCATTTTAGAGCCAGGGCCCAAATATGAAGCCGATCCAAATCTTAAGCGGACCGCACCACAGGAAACAGTGGAGAACATGATGTCCACTGTCGAAACTTCCTCGGTCCACCTTGCTGTTTGTATACCTATTCACATACCCAATATTGGGCTCGTTGGGTCCCCCACGAGCTGAAGGACCTGATGGATGGAGTGGATCGACTATGCATGGGACCCACTTCTATTAAAAGAAAGAGAAAAGAGATAGGAAAAGAATAAAAGAAAAAGAAGGAAAGAAGGAGAGAGGAAGCTCCAGCGTGCTTCAAGTAAAGTGGGTTTTTTTGGGCGTGAAAATGGCCCCATGTGTGGGAACCACTATGTTATATCCACACCGTCCATCTGTTGTTATAGGCAAAATGGTGGAGATAAGATTTCACGTGGAAATGTCCATTCGACTCTCGAGATCACCTGATCGAGAGTCGAATATTGGACAAGTGCGGAACGCCCATTCGACTCTCGAGATCATCTGATCGAGAGTCGAATATTGGACAAGAGCGGGACGCCCATTCGACTCTCGAGATCATCTGGTCAGGAGTCATGGATAGTCAAATACGGAAAACTAGATTCGCGAGTAGACCTTCTCACAAGTCGTTGAAAGATATTACACCCAAAGTATGTACTTGGACTCGCGACCACATTTTAACCTGCGAGCAGCTTTACTACGGGCGTCTCCTTCCTTTTCGGAGGTCATGACTCCCAGCTGCGGGCGTCTCCTTCCTTTTCGGAGGTCATGACTCCCAGCTGCGGGCGTCTCCTTCCTTTTCGGAGGTCATGACTCCCAGCTGCGGGCGTCTCCTTCCTTTTCGGAGGCCATGACTCTAACTATGGCTTCTGGCCGGATCCATCCGGATTTTAAGGGATTGCCATCTAGGGGCGTGATTGTTGGAAGAAATCATTGGGTTGGATCTGACTAAAAAGATAGGATCTTATCCCACGAAATCAGCGGATTCTCAGTATCGTATGCGACATCAACGGGATTTCGACATCTCACGTAACAGATTGGATTGTTTCAGATCTATATAAGGGGATGGCTCCCTTGAATAGGAGGTACGTACTCATCATTCAATCGAGTCCCGTTTTGCTTGGCTTCTCTTCTGTGGCCTAACTTAAGCGTCGGAGGGTTAACGGCTGGTCCCCAGCCACCCTTATTCGCTGTCTTGTTTCAGGTCTGGCGGTGGAAATCCCTCCTGGAGCGAAGGAGAAAAGCCGGAGGATCTCGTTACAAAATCTGACATTAACAGTTTGGCGCCGTCTGTGGGAACGACTTGATCATCAAAATCAATCGTGTTAACCACCGATCAAAATCCTTCGGTGATGCCTCCTAAAAAGACTGTTCATCCTTCAACTTCAAGGCAGGCACCACCTCCGCCCGGTGAGACGGAATCCGCACCTGCCCTCCCACCTGTTCCGACGGATATCCCTCAAGGAGCCCCAAATATGCCATCAACAAATCCATTATTGGGGGCTTCTGGAAATCAGGATGATGTCCTACGATTCCTCGGGAACACTCTCCTAACTCTAAACGCCGGAGTTCAGGCACTGTCAAATCGACTTGATCAGCACTTCCCTGAACCGCAAAGACAACCCTCCGAAGGGTTACAACCGCCACCCATACCAGTTGCTTCCAGGCATTCTATGGATGAACCACAGGTCCCGCCACTTGGCGGCCATCCCCCTGTGCTGTCTCCACATTCTATACATTCCAGTTCGTCTCGACAACCTCAACCGCAAGGCTCCAACGCCGAAACGTCTAGCTATACCTTGCCATGGGAAGGGGATCTCAAAAGAATCCAAGACCGTTTTGATCTCATGGAGCAGAGATACCAGGCAAATCGGCCATCTGCTGTCATGGCGGCTATACATCAATCTGAATCTCCCTTCACAAGCGAGGTCATGGAAGCCCCGTTGCCCAGAAAGTATCGAACGCCTGTTATCGCTCCGTATACAGGCATTGGCGATCCTCTGGAACATCTGGAAACATATAGGTCCCTCATGGAGTTGGAGGGACATGGTTCAGAAATCATGTGTAGGGCTTTTCCCCTTACATTGAAGGAAGCGGCCCGTACGTGGTTTCGGGGGTTAAAGCCACTTTCCATCAGTTCCTTTTCTCAATTGTCGGAGATATTTCTTTCTCAATTCATGGGAAGTATTCGCATTAAAAAGCCAGCCTCCCATCTGATGAACCTGAAACAGCAACATGGGGAGACAATAAAGAGTTCACAGTACGCTTCACTGCCGAAGCCGTTCAAACTGAGGGTTACACTGAAGAAAAGGGTCTCACAGCCCTCATTGCTGGAATAACGAGCGAGAGATTTAGGTTTGCCTTGGATAAGAGCCCGCCGAAAACTATGGCGGAATTCCAAGCCAAAGCTCAGAAATATATCAATGCAGAAGAAGTCGCATTGACACGTCATGGAGTACAAAGTAAGAAACGCAAGCCAGAAGGAATTTCTACAGATAAGAAATACCATCGCGATCAGCGCGATCGCTCTCCCAAGAAGCCTTACTCTGGTAAATATCATAATTACACTCCTCTTAATCGGTCTCCTGAAAAGGTTCTAATGGAGATAAAACACAAGCCATATGTGAAGTGGCCTGCAAAGATTAAGTCCGATCCCGAGAAGAGAGATAAAAGTAAGTTCTGTTACTTTCACAAAGATCATGGGCATAGGACCCAGGACTGTATCTCCCTGCGAGACCATATCGAAGCTCTTATTCGAAAAGGCCATCTCCAGGATTACGTTACTCGTAAACATAGGTCACCAGAAAGGGCGAAGACCTCATCTCGCCAAAAGGAACCGTCTCATCATCAAACCGACCAAGAGGATGCTGAGCCCACAGGAGAAATTCGCACTATCGTCGGGGGTCCAGCTTGCGGGGGTGACTCTCAAGCGTCAAGAAAGGCATACGCCCGAAAGGCGTCCAAAGAACCCCAGCAGATCTATTGGCTGGAACAAACGTCCAACTCTTCGAAGGCTAGCCCTCCCCCAATTTCTTTCACCCTCGAAGATGCAGCGGGAATTCATTTCCCTCATGAAGATTCCATCGTAGTCACACTGAAGGTATCAAATTATCTGACTCATCGAATTATGGTGGATACAGGTAGCTCGGCCGATATTCTGTATTTGGAGGCTTTCGACAAGATGGCACTTGCCAGAAACCTCCTCAAGCCAGTATCGACCCCTCTTGTCGGCTTTGGAGGAGAAGTGGTGACACCTGAAGGAAGTATCGATCTCCCAGTCACCTTTGGGGAGAGTCCAGCGAAGACCACCGTCTTCGTAAACTTCCTCGTCGTGGATCGAAAATCAGCGTATAACGCCATCTTGGGGAGACCGTCACTAACTAAGGTTGGAGCGGCCTTGCACCCTTCATATTTATGCGTTAAATTTCCGACCCCAAATGGCATAGGGGTCGTGCGAGGAAGTCAGCAGGAGGCACGGTCCTGTTACCAGATAGCCCTCCAAGATTGAAAGAAAGCTGCAAGACAAATTCAGCTTCGAGCTGCCAGATACACCATACAAGATGGAATCTTGTTGCGAAAAAGCTTCTCCTTGCCTTATTTGAGGTGTCTTCATCCAGAAGAAGCACATCGTGTTCTAGATGAAGTACACCAGGGGGCATGTGGTAATCATCCCAGGGGGCGATCTCTAGCATATAAAGCAATGAGGCAAGGATATTATTGGCCTACTATGAAAGCAGACGCCATAGAATTTTCTAAAAAATGCGACAAGTGTCAACGATATCAACCTATACCTCGCGTACCGTCTGAGCGGATGACCCCAGTCGACAGCCCTTGGCCTTTTGCTCAGTGGGGGATCGATATCATCGGTCCCTTACCTATGGGAAAGGGACAGAATAGGTTCGCGATCGTGGCGGTTGATTATTTCACCAAATGGGCCGCGGCAGAACCATTAGCCAAAATTACTGAAAGACAAACTACTAAGTTTATGTGGAGAAATATTATATGTCGCTTCGGACTTCCTCATACCATAATTACCGATAACGGAACGCAGTTCGACAACGCAGCCTTTGATGAATTTTACGACAAATGGAAGATACGTAATCTCCGCACTTCTCCATATCATCCACAGGCGAATGGGCAGGTCGAGGCAGTGAATAAAATTATAAAGCATCATTTAAAGACCAAGCTAAGTGAATGTAAAGGGGTGTGGCCAGAACTTCTGCCAGAAGTATTATGGGCCTATAGAACCACGGCTTGTACATCGACAGGTGAAACTCCTTTCTCCTTAGCATTTGGTGTTGACGCAGTAGTACCAGTGGAAATTCAAGTGCCCTCATACCGGATCGAACAGTATGATCCCGCGAGCAATCGGGAAAATATCCGACTTCATCTCGATCTCTTGGAAGAGCGAAGAAATGCTTCCCAAGTACGAGTGGCGGCATATCAGCAACGTATTGCTCGTTATCGGAATGCAAAGGTTCGACCTAGATCTTTCCAGTTCGGAGATTTGGTTCTAAGGCGAAATCTTAGAATTCCTGTTCGTTCATTGGATCCGAATTGGGAAGGCCCGTATCGGGTTATTAGGGTTGTGCGACCCGGTACTTATTATCTTGAAGACATGCAAGGGAAGCCTGTACGTCGCCCTTGGCACGTGGAGCATTTGCTAAGATACTACCCCTAGATTCGATGTAGTTTATCATAACATTTTATGAATAAAGTGAAAAATATCTTTTGGTCGCTTCTCCATTCTCATGGACCCGAATAGCCCTGAAGAGTGCTTACACATCCTCTTGGCCAATTGCCTACCCTTGGTAGGGCTGAAATCATTACTAGTTGGTCGCTTCTCCATTCTCATGGACCTGAACAGCCCCGAAGAGAATGGATACCATCTCTTGACCAACCTTCTGCCCTTGGTAGAATCAAAACCTCAATCGATAGATCAGTCTATCTCAACGCGGACATGGTCTCACGACCCCCGGATTGAGTCTAATTCATTTTTTCATGAGTTAGTTACTCACGATTGGTGAGGAGGAATCGCACTCCAAAATGCGAGCACCACAGCTCGTGCCCAAATTAAGGCAGTGAACGGGGTCACATCCTGATCGCGAGCAGCTTAATTCATGCTCGAATTAAAGGGTCACATCTCTGACGAATCTATTCAAGATTAACAAGCCAAAAAAGAAAGATGAAGGGAGAACAGCAACGAAACAGCAATACTTCCAAAAATATCTTTTCATTGATAATCATATGATTACATATACATGAGCGCAGATACAAGAGAAGAAAATAAAAGGAAATCAATCGCTAGGAGGAGCCACGCTCTCGACTTCAGGGCCCATTTCAGGAGCCCCTTCAGCCTGCGTGGCTTCGGTCACCTCGTTCTCGGCAGCAGCTTGCTCTTCTGCAGCTATGATGGTCGCGACTCGACCGAATTCCCCCATATCGAAGGATGGGATCATTCGTTGCACTACTCTCAGTGCAAAGTCTCGACCAGCATCGTATGACTCATATCGCTCATCGTCATACAGCTGCGAAGTCCGGAACTCGGAAACTGCCCGAGTACCTTCCTCCGAGAGCATTTTTACAAGGGCGACTCTCTCCTCGTCCCAGTGGATCGAGTCGTCCTTAAGCTGCGCAAGAGCGGTGCGCTCCCTAGTCAGGTTGTCGTAGGCCTCCTTGAGCTGCGACCTGGCTCCCGCGAATTGCTCCTCTAATGAGATCTTGTCCTGTCGGAAGATCTCCCTCTCTCTCTCTGCCTTCTCCTTCAGACCCGTGAGCTTCGCGTAGTCTGAGTCCAAGGCCTGATACCTGTCGGTCAGGACTTGGATCTTCTCAATGAGGATCTTTTTTTCCTCATCTCTCTTCGAGATCACTGCCTCACGAGCCTTGAGCAGCTGATCTCTTCCTTGAACTGCCTTTTCCAAGGCAGTCCTCTTTCCCTCAGCCTCCTCTATCGTACGACGGGCGGCAACGATATCACGCCTCGTTCGCAGAATCAGATCTAAACCCTGCACAGAGATGAAAAGTATTAAGATTTCTGGAACGTAGCGACAGGTCGAAAACAGATCTTGACAGAAGTTTTACCTGAACCATCCTCATCCCTGCTTCGAGGATAAGGTTCTCAGGACTTGGCTCGGGGAGGGAGCCGAAGGCGTGAGGCGGGACGTTCTCAAACAAGAACTTACACACAGGGTGGAGGTGGCGCGGAATCGAGTACGTCCCGCTCCCAGACGGTTGGGCAACGACCAAACCGGTCTGCTCGCGGGGCGGAGGCATGGACTCGCGAGCAGGTCCCTGCTCGGCAGCTGGGACCAGTTCCCGAGCAGGAGTTGACCCTTGAGGCTCTACCTGCTCTCGAGCCTCTTCAGCTGGGGGGCAGCTGGACCCCACCCCATCTGGGGAATTGTCTGCAATGTTGATCACTGGTGGCCCAGGTGCGACCACCAGTGAAGGGATAGTAGGCCCAGCTGGGGCCCCCGCCACACTCGCGGGAAGGGCAGGCTGATCGCTGCCCGCGCGGATGGAAGGTTGAGATGGTTCGGCAGGGGTCCTCTTCTGCCTTTTGGAACCTGTGCCCTTTAGACGGGGCAGTAGGCCTCTCTTCTCTCCAGCCTTCGTCATTTCGACTTCTCTTCTGGATATGAGGCCTGCTGCTGCAAGTCGCTGAGGCGATAAGCAAGCCTCGATATGCCTATCTCCGACAGGCACCTTATATACTCGGACGATCTTCTCGTTGATCCCACCCTTCAAATTCGGTTTCCGCAAAGCTGGGATACCTGCGAGCACAAATCATGGTCAAAGCAAAACCCTAAAAATTTATTTTAAGGAAACTGCACGATACGGGATTGTCTACCTTCACAGAAAAACCGGGTCACTCCTGGACCCCTGGAGGAGGCAGACTCCCAGCTCCCGGAAGCATAGAACCACCGCTTCCTCCAGCCGGGATAGTTCGAGGAGGGCTTACCCAACACGAAGTTATCCCGGTGCCAGTAGCATAAATAATACCAGCCTTCGCTGGATGGAGCTTTCTTCAGGCGGAACATACGGAGGAACTCCTCCGCCGTGAGTTCCCCGTTGCCAGCCTGAGCCCAAAGGGCAAAGGAGCCCAACACCACCCTCCACCCGTTCACAATAAGTTGCCCAGGGGCAATCTTGTAACATCGTAATACATCACGAACAAAGGGATGGAGGGGAAGGCGTACCCCCAAGATGAGCTGGTACTCGTAAAATGCTACGCATCCTGGGGGGGGGGGGGGGAGTCGGGTGTTTCTCCACCTCCGGGCAAGCGGAGAGTTACAGAGGCAGGGATTTGGTATCTCTCCCGGAGCTCAGCCAGTCGGTCCTCCGATAAAACGGAAGGATACCCGGCTGCTGTGTATCTCCCCGCCGAAACCCTTGCACTGCTGGAGGCAGAGGACTCCGGAGTGGCATGGCCAAGGGGGACAGTGGTCTCGTCAGAGTTCCCAGCCATGGGGAGATGAAAATAAAAAAAAAAGAAGAAAAAGGAAGTAATACCAAGAAAGAGAGATTGAGCACCGGAAGAAGAAGAATGGAAAGAAAAGGTTGCAGGATTCTTTCGAAAAAATTCTGTAGAAACTCAAAGAAATGGCGGACTCCGTATATTTATAGGCAATCATTCCGCCGTATTTGATGGCACGTGGCAGTCCCTCGTTGGACACAGCGCTCGAGCAGGCACGCCCATTAACTCCTCAAGCACGTGGCGAGCGCCCCTTCATTTCCCATCAGCGAAAAGGCTGCGAAAAGCTGGCGCTCATTAATTTCAGCCCATCATGAGGGGTGTCATTCTCGATGAAGGTAGCGAGCGGTTTCATGTGATAGTGAGCTAAGTCCTTTCCTTAAGAATTCTTAGACGGCAAGGACTTGGGGGGGCCTCTGTTATAGGCAAAATGGTGGAGATAAGATTCACGTGGAGGAAATGTCCATTCGACTCTCGAGATCACCTGATCGAGAGTCGAATATTGGACAAGTGCGGAACGCCCCATTCGACTCTCGAGATCATCTTGATCGAGAGTCGAATATTGGACAAGAGAGGGCGCCCATTCGACTCTCGAGATCATCTGGTCAGGAGTCATGGATAGTCAAATACGGAAAACTAGATTCGCGAGTAGACCTTCTAACAAGTCGGTGAAAGATATTACACACAAGTATGTACTTGGACTCGCGACCACATTTTTAAACCTGCGAGCAGCTTTACTGCTGGCGTCTCCTTCCTTTTCGGAGGTCATGACTCCCAGCTGCGGGCCGTCTCCTTCCTTTTCGGAGGTCATGACTCCCGCTGCGGGCGTCTCCTTCCTTTCGGAGGTCATGACTCCAGCTGCGGGCGTCTCCTTCCTTTTCGGAGGTCATGACTCCCAGCTGCGGGCGTCTCCTTCCTTTTCGGAGGCCATGACTCTAACTATGGCTTCTGGCCGGATCCATCCGAATTTTAAGGGATTGCCATCTAGGGGCGTGATTGTTGGAAGAAATCATTGGGTTGGATCTGACTAAAAAGATAGGATCTTATCCCACGAAATCAGCGGATTCTCAGTATCGTATGCGACATCAACGGGATTTCGACATCTCACGTAACAGATTGGATTGTTTCAGATCTATATAAGGGGATGGCTCCCTTGAATAGGAGGTACGTACTCATCATTCAATCGAGTCCCGTTTTGCTTGGCTTCTCTTCTGTGGCCTAACTTAAGCGTCGGAGGGTTAACGGCTGGTCCCCAGCCACCCTTATTCGCTGTCTTGTTTCAGGTCTGGCGGTGGAAATCCCTCCTGGAGCGAAGGAGAAAAGCCGGAGGATCTCGTTACAAAATCTGACATTAACAACCGGGATGTCCGGTTCAGTGGCAGCCGCATTGGAAGGAATGATGAGCTCTTTTTCTGCATGGATGGAGATTACTTGATTCCTATAGATGTACTTCACCCGTTGATGCAAGGTTGATGTCACAGCTCCAACCTTGTGCAGCCAGGGTCGTCCGAGCAACATGTTGAAAGAGGCTGATATATCCAAGACTTGGAATGTGATGGTGGAAACTTCTAGACCTATCTGTACCTCTATGTCGACTTCCCCTTCCACTGATCGGCGGGTATTGTCGAATGCTCTGACACATATAGTGCTGGGTCGAAACGAAGAGGGATTGATTCTCAAGCGTTCTGCAGTCTTGAGCGGGCAGACGTTTAAGCTTGAGCCATTATCGATGAGGACCAGCGGGACACAGAGGTCTTTGTATCGTAAGGCTATGTTGAGGGATCGCCCATGATTGCGTCCTTCCGGTGGCAACTCATTATCGGTGAAGGTGATGGCGCGTGGAGCCAGGAGTTGTCCAATCATCAATGCTATCATCTCTGGTGCCGTATCAGAGGAGACGTGAGCATCACTCAAGGTTTTGGCAAACATTTCTCGGTGTATGCGAGATGTGCAGAGTAGCTCCCATACTGAGATTTGAGCAGGGATTGACTTGAGCTGAGTTGCCACATCGTATGCGGCTTCATTTTTGTTGCCGAGGCCTGAGAGAGCGCCTTTGGGATTTCCTCTGTTCTGATTGTCTCTTCGGATGCAACGCCCATTGGGATTCATGTTTCCCACCTCCGCACATTCTGGATAGTGCCACGGGACCTCTTTATAATTTTCCTCACCTTTGCCTTCTAGGACCACCAGTTCTTGCAACGGTACTGGTGTGGGCACCAGATCTTCCTCGTATGGAGCCTTTGCCTTGAGGACTACATTGTTGCCTGTGCTGAAGGGGTAATATCGAGGCTTGTCTTCATAGACAACATAAGGTCGTGGTCCTGGCTTGGCTGTTCCTGGAGCAGGAGGCTCCCATGGAATGAATACTAGTACTCTTGATATGGCAGGGGGTCTCTCTGTTCGTCCCAGCCGCCGTAGTGTGATTGACACGCCTCCGGGATTTGCCCCTCGCAATACGACTGGCTCAACTGGAGGAGTTCCTTCCAATACAATGGGTTCTTCTGCTGACGAGTATGGTTTCTCCATTGCTGATTGGACTGTTCTTGAACTGGAAGTGTCCCTTGCAAGATGACAGGTTCACATGTGGGCTCGATATATGACTGTGCTCCTTCCAGGACGACTGGTTCCCAGCTTGAATGGTTGTAAGGTGCCCCTTAAACAACCGGTATATCATATGGAGGTGCTCCTTCGAGTACTACTGGCTCGGAGACTGAAGGAAGAAAGGGACTTGCCCTTTGCAAGACTGGAGGAGGATTTGTCGGCCCATAAGTGTAGGCATGAATGGACTGAATAGGGGAGAAGAAGCGATCGAGATGGTCCCCTTCTTCTATATTATTGACGGCAGGGCCACGAGACGAACTGGGGTCCGTTGGATGCTGAGGCAGAGGATTCTGAAGAATGTTGGTGGAAGCTGCTGGAGAAGTTCCCAGGACCGAGATGACGATCTTGCGGTCATCAATCAGGTCTTGTATGGCATTCTTCAAAGTATAGCATCGATCAGTGGCGTGGCCACGTCCTTGATGGTAGGCACAATACTCATTTTCTCGATAGTTCGGCGGCAGAGGATGAGGCGGAGGCCGAGGTGTCATTAAGGTAAGTAATTGCTTCTGCACCAGCATAGTCATAACCTGACTAAGTGGTTGAGTGAGAGGAGTGAACTTCCTGGACTCCCTGTAATTCTGCCTATTCTGGTATGAGTATTGACTGTTTCCTCTGAACTGCTGCTGTTGTCGAGGTGGTTGTGGCTGAGGATTCGGTTGTGGCTGATACCGCTGAGGCTGATGCTGAACTTGATTCTGCTGATACTGTTGACGTCCCTGTGGGGGAACGTGTTGATTTCCTTGAGCAGTGGTGTTGATGTTGTTTACCTCTGTTGGGTGGGGAGGAGAACCACTGCGGTTTCCATTCCCGTGCCCGATAAGTCTTCCTTCCACTCTGTTCCTTTTGATTGGAGTGGCTTGATGAGGCCATGGGGAGATCGTCCCGGCCCGGATTCCTGCTTCGACTTGCTCTCCAGTACGGATTAATTGTGAGAAATTCGCATATGGATGCAAGATGAGATACCCGGATATGCCTGGATATGTTGAATGAACAATCATGGAGATTTGTTCTTCGTCGTCGATAGGCGTTCGCATTCTCATGGATGGTGTCACATAAGCTGATAGGCGTTCGCCATAGCTCGCCAACGTCCCACATAAGCTGATAGTGTCTCATCACTCTTTTGCCTGAGAGCAGCGAGGTCGGCTCTTCTGGGTGCCATGTTGAGATTGTACGCGAATCTGTCGACGAAAGCCTGGGAAAGTTGTTCTCATGTCCTGATGCGGTGGCAGTCCAATGAGGTGTACCAATCTAGGGCATCGCCTTTCAAAGATTTTTGGAACAAACGAATGAGGGCCCCTTCATCTCCTGAGATTCCACTCAGTTCTCCACAGAAGGCCTTGAGATGTGCTGTGGGACAACCGCTGCCATCGTATCTTTTGAATTTGGTACCTCAAATTTTTGAGGTACTTGAGCATCTGGGAAAGGACACAAGTCTCTGAACTTGGTCGAAGGTAGATCAATTCCTTGTTGTCGCTGAAGCTGATTTTGCAAGATCTGGAACTGCTCCCGCAACTCGTCCAGTCCTGAGTGATCTGTTCGAGCGACTGGTGCCTCCTGGAGTAAGGCACGTTCTTCTTCGGCACAGTGGTCGATGTCTTCGACCCTATGGGCTTGCTGAAAAGCAACCGCGGGTTGCTGAAATTGATTTGACGACTGAACTGGATTCTGATGAACTGGTGCTTGAAGGGATTGTAACTGAATTGGAGATTGTACTGAAGGTTGAACTGGAACTTGCTGGAAATTAACTGGAGTTTGCTGAATTGAAGATTGCTGGAAATTAACTGGAGTTTGCTGAATTGAAGATTGCTGGAAATTAACTGGAATCTCATCGGCGAGGATGTGCTGGAATTGAAAAGTGCTCCTGTTTGCAGGAGGCTGAGATGCTGGGAAGTGACCCCTTTGTTGGGTATTCGCCACTGTCCGCTGATTGATGTGGGCTTGACACTGACCCCCATTGTGGGCATTCGCCAGTGCTGTCCCTGTTGCTGGAAATTGAATTGAAATCCCATCGGCGGGGATGCGCTGAAATTGAAAAGGTGTCCCATCGGCGGGGATGTGCTGAAATTAAAAAGGTGTCCCATCGGCGGGGACATGCTGAGATCTACTGAGATTGTTGTTTGCAAGATTGACTGGAAGCTGACTGGAAGTCCCTGCGACGGGAGCGCTCTGAGATGGCCCCGTAGTTGCAGGAAGGTACTGAGGAGGATGCCCCATAGCGAAGGGCTGAGACGGCTGCTGTCGGTAGTCTTGGGCAGACTCCGATGGTTGTGCTTGATTTGAACTGGAGGCCGGAAGGACCCGCATGGTTGCTGAGATTGTTGAACTGGGCTAACCTGATTGTTGGCTGCTGCGGTGGCTTGTGCTTGCATGAATTGCAAGAGCATTTCTTGCATTGCTCTCATTCCTTGTGCCAATTCTTGTATGATTGGCGTATTATCAATGGGCTGTTGCGCTGGAGGTTGCGCTTCGGTCATCTCCAGAGCAGGGAGGAGATGAGTTTCTTCTTCGTGGTCGGACATGGCTTGCTGAGCCCGAGTGCGGATTATGCTGCGGAAGGGAAGTTGTCTCCGAACACGTTGAGCCCGAGGAGGCGCAATGGTGAGGACTATACTTTTTTTGGGTTTTGGGATTTTCTATTTTTTTTTTTTGGTTTTGGGATTTTCTATTTTTTTTTTTGTTTTGAGTTTTGGGTAGAATGCTATGCAGATGAGATTGTATGAGGATTAGTGACTTTCAAGTATAGGAATGATTCCGTTTTTTTCAAGTCGGATCATGACTAGTGGGACTAGCTCATCCCCAGCAGAGTCGCCATTCTGTGGACCCTCGCCGTTTCCGCGCTCCCACACGACGTCGTTCCCGCCCCTTTCCTTTCGGAAAAGAAGGAGATGAGGATGCGTGAGTGCGAAATCGCCGTTTGTGCCACTGGCTTGCCTCGTTCTCGAGGGCTTTGTTTGGTTGTCGTGTTAAGCTGGATGTGTTTAAGTGAGTTTATATAAGACCAGAGTCGCCACTAGCTAGTTACTTCGAATCTACAGTCGGCTAGACCCCGTAGAAACGTTAGAGAAGGGAATCCGAAGATTCCTTCCTCTAAAATGACTCCTTTTGATCTGCGGCCAGAGATTCAAGGTAAGGGATCACGGTTACAGGGTGGGAAGAGGTTAAGCACCCCACACACTGCCCGTACCGAAGTACGGTCTCTACTTCACAGAATCGAACTAATACTTGAAAGTCTGTTTTAATCCTCGTACATTCTCATGGATGACATGATGCATGAATGCGAGTCTGAACAGTAAGAGTTTCTGATGGGCAGGTTCCAACAACGGGCAAGCCCAGAGCGTACGCTCGAACTGACAGGTGCTTTATGCGAGATGATGCACGCGGTGTGCTTGAACAATCAAAGTGCTTTGTAGTGAAGCATGGATGCAGGTCTGAACAGTAAGAGTTTCTGATGGGCAGGTTCCAACAACGGGCAAGCCCAGAGCATACGCTCGAACTGACAGGTGCTTTATGCGAGATACATGCGGTGTGTTTGAATAATCAAAGTGCTTGCAGTGAAGCAGGGGGGTTGGAAGGAAAGTAAATGTTGCACTTATGCTAGATGCAAATGAGATGATGCTGGAAAAAAAGTAGCTGGATGGACGGAGGTGTCGCAAGGGTTGGCTTCGAGTGGCTGGATCAGGACTTGGATGGCTTGGGAGGCTTGGACCAGTGGTCAGGCTGGACTGGACCAGGGCTAGGCTCTCCTCACTCGGGCTCTCCTTGGTGGAAAAATGGGCTAAAAGGGTGGAGAGGTGAACTCAGAGCTCTCGGACTGACTGGACTTGAAGGGATGATGAAATGAGAAGGGGAGGGGGGTATTTATAGCAGCGGGGAGTGGCATTCTTCGTAATTTTTTCCGGACGGCCTGCTATGGGCCACCCGTACGGCCGCTCCTCGGTTTCCAGCGAGTACAGTCGCTCCCTCGGGGCTGCTGTTTGACTCGCTGGGTTGACTTAGTGAGTTGACTCAGCGGGTCGACTCGGTGATTTGACTCGACGGGTTGACTCGACGGGTTGACTCGGTGTTTTGACTCGACGGGTTGACTCAGCGGGTTAACTCAGCGGGTTGACTCAGCGGGTTGACTCGGTGAGTTTGACTTTTTTTAGGATTTTTTGACTGGCCTTTTTTTATGGGGGGTTTTTCAGGGTGGTATTTAGGACTGGGTTGACTGGGTTTAGGCTTAAACTGGGCTATGGAATGGGGCTTACAAGGGTGAGTTTGGCTGAGTATGGACTTGGGATTTGGGGGGATGGTCCTCCATTCAACCAGCTATCTCTGCCAACATTGTAGCCGAAGGTGGGGTGTCTACATCGAGTTTGACAAACAAACTCTAAATGGACTCTCAATAAAGACAACCTACTTGTCGGATGAGCCCCTTGTTTAGCGCGGGTTCGGGTTGCTTGATCTCCGCTCTCCCATGCTTCAATCAGCTTCCCTTGCTCCCACGATCATGTCGACGTTGCGTCCTCAGCGACACTTGATCAAACACCTTGCATGTGATGCCTTTGAGATGCCCAAGGTGATAGGAGGATAGGTTTGAGAGCTCTACAACTTAATGTGAATGGGTTACCAAGAGTCTCTCTCCTACAACGATCTCATCTTAGAGTTTTTGACAAGGATATGCTATCAAGAAGATTCCAAACTCTAGAAATCAAGAGAGGATGAAGGTCATCTTCTTCATGAGCTTGGAATGCTCTAATCTTGTGTTAAAGCACAAGGAAGATGCCTTGCATAGGTTGGGAATGAGCCTCAAATGGTCTCCAACAATGGTGGCTTCACTCCTCTCGAAATCCCTCTCTACCCCCTCAAAATGAGCCAAGCCCACTTTATAAAAGATGTTCAAACGGTCAAAAAAGGGCAAAAAACGGCTCTTCCAACCTGTCCCGATCGGTCCCGACCGGTCGGCCAAAGGCCAGAACAAGACAGGGAGTACACTATCTCAGTGGGGAGTTTGCCCGACCGGTCGTGACCGGTCGGACTAGCCCTGCCGAACGGTCTTGACCGGTCGGCCCAATGGCCATTCACTCCAGCAGCCATCTGTCCAAATTGGACTGTCTGTCCGACCGGTCTTGACCGGTCGGCCAGGGGTCCACGACCGGTCGTGACCGGTCGGACAGGCCTGGGTTCAGGCTGATTGCTAGCTGATGCACTTATACTCCAACCCACTCACTAAGGCCATGATATGGGTGATGTTTTGGGACATCTAGGGCCAATCTATGATGACTAATGGTTTACTAATATGGTCAAGGTCATCAAGGAGGTTAAGGGTTGGGTTTTGGTCAAGGTTAAGGCACCAAGGCATCACTTTTACCTGATTCTTCTTCCTTGATGCAGCGGGACCACTTGAGTCTTCGGTTTTCGTCTTCATTAGGCTCAACCGACACTAGACTCACTGACGTAAGTGATTGACAAACAAGGTGCACTAGTATGCCACAGAAAAGTGCACTAACACCACCAATCCCAAGTGTCGTCATCCGAATGGAATGTCATGATTGAGAGTTTTCTCTCTTCAGGAATTTCCATGTAGTCAACGCGATACTCGACCTCAAAGAGTGATTTGTCGATGCGATCATGATTATTAAAGATGAGAAGTTTTGTCGCCCCCTGTAGGATCGATTTGTCCGATTCACCTGGTGTATCTGACTAGCACCATAAGTATATGCGTCTTTGCGATAAATCTCACATTGAGCATGTGGTGGAATTTGCGCATCAACAAAATGGTAGAGGGAAGCCTATAGCCCGTATATCGTCTTTTGACTCTCCTGGTGGAAAGCATCCATTCTTTTCAATAGATAATGAATCCCTTGATCACCGTCCGCAGGATTTTTGTCATTGTCTTTGCAAAGAGAAATCGGCCCGAGGGAATTCCTGGCTCTGATGCCAATTTGGCTCAGCATAGACAGGGTGAGATCGATCACCATCTCTCTCACAAGAAACCCACTCCAAATCCACGGAGCTTCCAGAAATCCTCAACCAGACTTCTTTGAATCCACGAAGAAACACTCGAATCCACGAGCAAACACAAAGAAAAACTCAAAATTTCACTGATAATAATTAAGATGATCCCTTAACAAACGAGTTTAAGCTACCTTAAGTAGAGAAAAACTAACCCTAATACCCTAATTTCATAAAGTAAAGAGTCCTAGGAAGAAATGAAAACAAATTTATTCAAAAAATGGAAAGAAATTTGAGAATCCGCACAAATCTGCGCATTCTGTGACTTGTCTCAAGGGGCCGTCTCTCAATTGAGGGTTGACCGATCGCAGTTGAGGGTTGACCGGTCGCAACTGGGAAAAGCAATTCAATAACTTCAGGACTAAATTCGATTGGTCGCAATTTGTGATGGCCTGAAACTATCAGGAATCCGTCGGAAAGCCATTGGGAATAAGAAATTTGCTGGAATTTTTCTAAGTCCTCTAGATTTTTCATCCAGTCTAGACATTTTATCAGGGTGTTCGGCCGGTGAAAATATGATGTCGACTGTCATTTTTCTTGATCTTCTCCTGGTCTATCTCTATCAAGAATGTCTTCGATCCTCACCCTCGATCATGGGGGTTCTCTCCCTTACATCACCATCCAATCAACAAGTAGAAAGTGGACGTACGACAATATTTATTGTATAGAGTATAGTCCTACTTATTAACCATCATGTTGATCCATCCCTTTCAAGAATTACTCTGGTCAAATGATGCTAACCATCTGTGCAATGGCTTGAAAAATGGACGATCCATGCTGATTTGGACCCTTTTAAAACTCACTTTTACTGCACGATGATAATCACCTAGTCAATGGGATAATCACCTAGTCAATGGGATAAAAACTGACACTTCTCCCGTGACAGGCTGTTGCAGGTATTTTGTGTCCAGATCGAAGCCGCTCATCAGGTGGGGGGCCTGCTGTGTAGATTTCCCGGGTAAACTAACCGAACCTTACTGGCCTCTTAAGTTAATAGGCTACGCATGTACAATCAGTGTTTGCTATTGCTTAATTTCCCTGGCCATCCAATTATTTTTTACATGTGTGGCCCACCTCATGGGGGCAGGGATTGCAATGGGAAGCTAGGTAGGGCTACCATGTTGTTTGTAACAAATCCATCCCATCTATGATGGGCCTAAAATTGAGGAAGATCCAAAACCCAGGTGGCCGCCCGGTAAGAAAAAAGTGGGTAGGGAAATGCCTACCATTGAAACCCTTGGGGTCCTCGGTGATGTTTATTTGCCATCCAAACCGTTCATAAGGTCATTCCATTAATGAACTGAAAATATAATATTTTAGCATGATCCAAGCCTAATGTTTCAACTGTGGCTGTTCAATCCACACCTTTTGCTATAATGTGGTCCACTTGAGTTCTGGAACTGCCTTATTTTTGGGTCCATGTCCTAACATGATCTGGTAGAATGAATGGATAGGGTGATTTCTCACATATATCATGGTGGGTCCCACCTAGCTTACGTCCCAGGAATTTCTTGCCAAGGCTTTCGCAGGCAATCCGCTTCCCACCGGCTCAAAGATTGGGCCTGGTTAATAATTGAGCCGGGTAGTGGGTGGCGGATGCATTTCTAGGGAAGCGCATTGCATCCGACATCGTACAATAAGCAGCCTGATCAGGGGCTCTTGCAGGGCACACAGAGATTTATCTGTTTATCTATGCTGTTCATCCATTTTCTCAGATCATTTTAATGTATGAGCCAAAACTTGAGGCAGATCCAACGCTCAAGTGGACCACACCAAATAGTAAGCTTGGGTTGCATTAATAGCACAAAGCATTAAATGCAAGAGTCATCTCTCGTTTGATTTAATTGAGCGTTGGATCTCGCTGGCTCATTTTTGGGCTCATACTTTAAAACGATTTAAGAAAATGGATGGACGGCATGGATAAAATGATACATCACGGTGGGCCCACAGGAGCCCCTGATCGGACAGCTTATTGTCTGGGTTGGGTTGTACGTAATCAGCTACCCATTTCTAGGCCGGGTTAGATAGTGGGCCTAGATTGAGTGAGATTAAGACTTAGGAGGGCTATGGTTAATAACTTTAGCCTGGGTTTGCATGTAGGTAGACCAAGCCCGACCGAGGACTGTCAATGGGTTGAGTGCATAGGCTCGGCTCAGCCCAAACATTTTAAAATTTGGGCCGACTCCAACCTCAGGCTGGCCCATTGAGCCCGTAGCCTGACCGGACCACATTGAGAAAGATGAGCTTAACCCCTACCCAGCTCAATTACTAACCAGGCCCAATCTTTTAAACACATCCAGATTCCCAACCTGATTTGCACTCTGGCCATGGATAGATGACTCAGATGAGTTACATGCGACTCGGCTGATCCAACACTTTTATGGCACGGTGAATGATTCAACGGTGGACATTCAATCCTTACTTTTTCCTGTCATGTGGCCCACTTGAGTTTTGGATCTGCCATATTTTTAGGCCCATGTCCTGACATGATCTGACAAAACAGATGGACATGGTGATTTCTCACTAACATCACTGTGGGTCCCGCGCCTAGCCTGGTCATAGGAAGTTCTGCCAGAGGCTTTTGCAGGAGGCAATCTACACCCCCAACCAAGAGCGGATCCATTTTTGGGCCAGGTAACATGGTGGTTACTGATTTTGTGAACTTTTTTATTTTTAGTACGCCAAGCCCGACCTAGGGCGCTGTTAATGGGTGGGGAATAGATTCGGCTCAAATCCAGGTCGACGCCGGCCTCAGGCCAGGCCCATTGACAGCCCTAGCCCCACCCAACCAGATATTAAGAACACTGAGATTGACCTCTACCCGGTTCAATTACTAACCAGGCCCAATCTTTTAAACGCGTCTGGAGTCCCGACCTGAATTGCACTCTGGCCCATGGATAGATGAATCAGATTAGTTAAATGTGACTCGTCTCAGTTGATTTGGACCCAGTCTGACCCGATCCAGTTCGACACCACGAATCACCCCCAACTGGGGTCAAGGCAGGCTAATTCACTTCCCACTCGGGTGAGTTGCGATTCGACTCGAGAGCAAACGAGTCGGTACGGTTGTCCAGCAAAATACTTATTTCACATTTTGCCAGCTACTGTGTGACCTTCCATATTCAGGCACCTAAAATGTGTACACGTGGCATGCATTGTCTCAAAGTAAACCGTCCAAAACACGAGACTCACTGTAGATAATGCATCCCCAAAAGTTTGGTTGATCGAATGATCATAACCTTTGATTAATGAATATTTATCCTTGGATTTCAGACCATTTAATGGTTTTCGTTTCAACTCTACAATCCGAACACACCAATGCAATTTGAAGGAAGAAAATGAAAGTAATAAAGGATGGTAAGCTTAGTTAATGGATTTGAATTTGGATGAATGGCTGTTTGGATATACAGAAACATTGGAAGATCAAAACACCATCCTATGCAGGCCATGTTCTGCAACAAACAGAAGCTAAAAGCTCTGTTACCACTTGTTCGTGCACCGCATGTGTGGCCCATTTGATGAGTGGAAAGGCTGGTTTTGGAGTTGCTATATAGTGGGTCGGAGCCCCCATGATAAGCGGTTTGGATCTGGAATACCCACGCGATGAAATTTGCTAGCTTATGGTGCGTTTGGTAGCACCCGAAATCACGAAAGTTCATGATATTTTGCACCAAATTAAACTGATTTAATCATAAAATATCAGGATATTTCTATAACACATCCCATTATAGAAATCCATACCTTATTCTAGCAAAAAAGAAAAACTCGGTTGGGACTAGGTCGTTCATTTGTAGCCAGTCCTGTAGTCTATCCAATGAGTGGAAGGTTGGTTTTGGATCACTATATAGTGGGGCCCACATAATAAGCATCTTGGATCTGGAATTCTTGCAAGCGCGATGAAGTTTGGAAGCTTAGGGTGCATTTGGTGGCACCAAATAGTCAAGAAATTTCATGATATTTTACATCAAATTATTCTGTTCAATCATGAAATATCATAATATTTTGTGCAACCAAACAGGCCTTTAGCTCCTTTGGTGATTATTTGTTTTCATAAACACACCAACGATAGATATCCATACCATTTGTTAAGTCCCTTGATATACATACATTGATACACCATCCTCTAACAGCTTGAGCCTTCAGAGAAAGTGGTTGTTTGACATGTTATCAAAGCCAGAGGTATTGGATTTGTGCCCATGTGGCTCGCTGCTCATTTGCAGGCAGCACCTGTGGCCCATCTGATGAGTGGAAAAGCTGGTTTTTGGGTCACTATATGGTGGGGCCCGCATGATAAGTGGCTAGGATCTGGAACTTGCACAATTGTAATGAACTTTGCATGAACACGCCATGTTATAGAATGTATGCGTTATTCTACAGCCATAGAAGCAAAAAACACTGCTCAGATTAACCGTGCATTTGCCGCACATGATGAGCCAAAAGGCTGGTTTTCAGGTCGCTATATAGTAGGGCCAACGTGATAAGTGGCTTGGATCTGGAATCCGTGCAATTGCAACGAAGGTCGCTAGCTCAGTCCCTTGTTTGGTGATTATCTGTTGGTGTAAACACGCCATGTTTTAGAAATTCAGACCTTTGTCTACAACAACAGAAGCAAGAAACTCTGTTCATGCTTGTTTGTGCATTTATGGCCACAAGGTTAGCCCATCTGATGAGTAGAAATTCTAGTTGCGGGGTCACCATATAACGTGGCCCACATGATCAGCAGATTGTATATGGAATTGGTGCAATTCCAACTATAAGGTTGGTAGCTTAGTTCGGTGGTTATCTGTTTGCATAAACACACCATGCAGAAACAAAAACTGATCTGTCCGGTCAGTGACTATTAAATGGTGACAACTGGTTCTGATGATTCATTTATAAGCCACCGATCAGATGACTATAGCAAGGTCTCATCACAGCCCTTGATTTGCAAAATGGAAATCAACCATCCATTTATTCCTGTATGAACTTTCTAACAATGCTTATTCAAAATCACTCAATTCTGCCGAATTTGGCGAGCATATATAGACGTCCACAAACTACGAACAAGCTAAATAAATGGAAACTGTATCTCAAATGCCAACAACCAAACCACCTGGCATCTAAATACGTAATAGTTGTATATGCCTATACATACATTCACGCATGTATGGAGAGATAGGAAGCAAATGAGAAATGAGATGTAAGTCCCTTGTGATGATGCCCTACCATTTAGAATGTAGATGATCTGGCCCAAAAATCAGGGTGGACGTCCTATCAGGTGGGCCAAACTTGTATGTTGAATTCAGCCTGTTGATCTTTTATTTTTAGCTGTCCATTTTAACTTTCTGGGTACATGGGTGGCCTACCTGATGAGTGGACAGACGACATTTTCAGGCCAAGGAAGTTCGTGATAAAGCCTGCATGATGAATGGTGTGAATATTGCATAGGCGCCGCCATGTTGGCATGGGTATGAAATTTTGTGCTTCTCACAATCCGAAGCACTACGGAGAGTCCATTACGAAATTTGAGAGTTATGAAACAACCTGTGCTTCCAATCGTTGTTCCAGAATCAAGTGCAACCAAATCAAGGTTGATTGCCACTACGTGCGAAACAATAAGATGGATTCTGAAACAATGAAGGTGGAGAATTTCACTATGTGCAAAATGAGAACAGGGTCGAAACATGCTAGCCACTGAATGATCCAGAGATCGGGACCGTTGATCATCACCGAAATGAGAAGACTGCCGTGAGACTGGGGATAGCAATGAGAGAGTGCTCTTTCTGACTGTAGGTGGTTCTCATCTCTCTTGTTTCTTGTTGGTTAAGCAATCGGGTTGCTAATCCCCTTTATAAAGACTCTTATCCCCCATCCTAATGGTCAGATCATCCACTCTCCTAAGGTGAAATGGTTCTCTCATTGGAAAACGATCCTAACCATTTTACAGAATTAGTAAAATTAATAATAATAATACAGAATCAAACTGATTTTAGAAGCTCGAATAAGAAGCCAGCATAGGGATTACTGGGATCTCCACCATGAAGGGCCTCATGGCCATTGATCCAACAACCACAACAGAGAAATTTCCTCATTTCACAACCTAAGTTGGGAATGCTCAAGTACCACTCTCCACCTTGAAAGGCTATTGTTTAATTTAGAAGAAGTTCTGAATGGATAACTAATTGCTACTATTTTTCAAGATTTATGCATTTTAATTAAATATGTAAGTTAAAGGTGCACAGAAGATGCATATATATTCGCCGTGTTTGTGTAACATATATAATTTCAAGAGCCCTGCATCGGTAGTTGAGAATGTATGTGTGCCCCCATGTCAGTCCACCATTTGATTTAAAAGCTTGAGCCGCTAGAAGATGGTGCATCTATATATGAAAGGATGGTGTATAGAGTTGAACATGAGTCGAGTAAGCTCGAAAAAATCACTCGACTTGATTTGAAAATCACTCGGCTCCCCCCCCCCCCCCCCCCCCCCCCAATTCTCTTTGTGCTCACTTACCGGACCACCCCCACTCTCTGTCCTCTCAACACCGGCCACCCCCACTTCTTGTCCACTCGATGCCGGCCACCCCTTGAGCTGCCTTGTCCGCTCAACGCCGGCCACCCTCTGAGATGCCCTATCCGCTCAACGCCGGGCACCCCCTAAGTTGCCCAGCCTGCATATTCGCTAGACGTCGGCCACCTCCTAAGCTACCCAGCCCGTTTGTCCGCTCGACGCCAGTAATCCCCTCCCCCTCTCACCTCGAAAGAATTGAACTTGGACTTGGCTCAGACTCAAACTCGCTCAGTTTGCTGATCGAGCAACTCCACGCTCAACTTGACCTAGTCGAGTCGAGCACCAAGCAGGGGCTGGGTGGTTCGAGTCGAGCAACGAGTATAGCAAAACTCGACTTGACTCGACTCGACTCATGTATAACCCTAATGGTGTATTAATATATATCAAGGGACTTTTACATATGTGATCTAATCCATTCAACAGGTGGCATCAACGATGTAAATGCTCTTATTTATCCCAAACCCAACTCGAAGCGTAGATCGAAATTTGATGGATACCTAACAAGTACCTTAACTCCAACAAATTCATGTCTTAAAAAACAAGTCCCAGGCTTATATAATACCCAAACTTGGTTAACCTAGGTACGGTCCATATGGAACCTGGTAAGACCTTAACTCAGTTAGCCTACGTACGAGTGCTATTGGACCTAACCCATTGACAGCCCTAGCTATTTGGTCACAAGGAGCAAATTCTGTGGTTTTTTGCAAACTTGAGGGGTTGTTTGGCACCATAGAAAAATACTGTAATTTTGTGGGTCATGGTATCTCCATCACAAATGTAGTGCCTTTAATCGACCATGACTTGAAAATCACTTTCAAGATAACCGCAGATGTTGATCAGTGGAAAAAAAAATGGCTAGTTTGATTGATCATATTGGAAAATTTCATATCATTGATTTGGACTCTCCATGATGCATCCCACCTTTGATTGCCCATCTCTCATAAAAAAATACTACATTATACACATCTCATTAATGTCTAGTAAAATGGACAATCCATATAAGTTATAAAAGTAGTCTGATTATTAATATGGACCATCCATCATGTAAGGCAAAGTTTTTATTTCCTATACATCTTGTGATCAATCTATTATCAATGGTTATGAAAATGGGTAGGTCATGTATTGATAATACTAAAACCCAGTCTAGGCATTGATTTGGATCATCCATAATGTTAGTCTGCCTTTGATTGTCCTTCACTCTTAAAATCATCCTGATTCAATGATTCCAACCATCTGATCAATAGATAGGAATGGATGGTCTTATTTATTATAGTATAAAAGGTCTAGTAAGCGATCTGGACCATAAATCATCTGGGCCACACTTCTGATTAAAGATTCATCACAAAACATTACTTTGACAGAGGATCTTAGCCATCTGGTGCAGCGTAGATGGGATGAGATCGATCACCATCTCTCTTACAAAATACCTACTCCAAATCCTTTTAATTTCGTAATGGTTGGCTAAACCTCTTAGCTAGGGCTAAGAGGTGAAGCTTATGGTTGTTTACAATGTTTTATTTGATTTAATACAAGTACTTTTGGATTTAATGAAATCTTTTAGTTCTAGTTTGAAATAAAGTTGATATTTTTAGTCTAATCTTCTATCTATTGTGATTATGCTTACATGCATGGGATGTTTTGATTTACTGAGATTGATCAATGGGGTGTTGTTGATAGGATTTTGTGTTGTAGAGACCTTAGATCCATCATGATATGTTAGATGCTAGGTGATCTTACAAACTAAGTTTCATAAGTTCTTATCTAGAACTAAACTAGAAATTCTTATCTTTTGATTTGATATGAGGTAGATGTTTTATATGTTAATATTGGTTTAGTTGAAGTTCAATTAATGCTTCTAAATCAAGTCTAGTGACAAGACTTGAGGAAGAACCATGGATGTAATCTTATTTGTTTTGTGAAGGATTGGACTGTGTGATTAAATATACCCAATACCCTAGTTATTATGAGAGAACCATATCAGTAGATGATCCATCTATGTTAGATGTATTGTGATGATTTAATTGTTTCATATTCCGATTGGATAATGATAAAACTCTGATTCCAATTGAGTTATTGGCTTGAATGATTGAATTGACATTGTGAATGATTCACTACAAAAAATTGACTTTTTCCGACAGCCCAGCATTTTTTCCCGACGGCTAAAGGCATTTCCGACAATCTAAAACCGACAACGAATTACTATATGCCGTCGGAAAATCCAAGGAGGTTTTTAATGGTAGAAATTCAATCACTATATTATCTTCTTGTGGTGTGGTTTGCCTGAGATTTATATTTGGTTAATTTTTGGGATATAGCCCTAAAATAATCTTGAGAAATGGATGAACGGCGTGGATAAAAAACATACATCATGGCGAGGCCCGCATAGCACTTACCACTAGCTGCCTTGCTAATGGTCACGTTACTAAAATGGGATGCAGATTGCCTTAAGTTCCTTATGTTGGGATGCTAGGTGGGGCCCATTGTGATCTTTGTGTGAAATCCACTCCATCCATCCATTTTCAGAGATAATTTTAATGCATGGAATAAAAAATGAGGTGAATCCAAAACTTAAGTGGGCCACACGAGAGGAAAACTGGAGAATGAGTTTTTGCCATTGAAACCTTTCTGGGCTCCACCTTAATGTTTATATGCGATCAAAACCGTTTATAATGCCATTACCACTGGGATGAAGTGAAATCACAAAGAAATTATCCGGATAGGAAACTTTCATGGCCATTCGAATGTTTCAACGGTGGTCACTGAATCCCCACTGTTTCCTCTAGTATGGCCCACTCGAGTATTGGATTCATCTCATTTTTTGTCAATTACCCTAAAATGATATCGAAAAATGTATGGACAGAGTGGATTTCACACAAACATTACAGTGGGCCCCACCTAGCATCCCAGCGTGTGAAAGGCTTGAGTAGGAAATCTGCGCCCCCAAATCGCATCCCTAGCCAAAAAGGGCAAAAACCTCTTCCAAGTCTGTGTGTCACCACATTGGTGGAGAGCAGGTGGGACCCGGCTCATGTGACAAGTTTGTCAGCTCTCCACTATTAGGGCGCGACTTGGGTGAGACCCTGGAACCAGCGATGTGGGTGGGACCTGAATGTAGGAGGCCACTTATATGTATGAATTGTATATCTATTCCGTTCATATGCTTTTCCATATTATTTTATGAAATGTTACAAAAAACGAAATGGATGTAAATTTTGGGTGGACCACACCATAAGAAACATTTGTTAATGACCATTAAAAACCTTTTATGGGCCACAAAAGTTTTATATCAACCTGATATTTTGTATTTTACTTTCTTCCCTGTCTACGTGACCTTATCAACAGATCGGATGGTTAATAAGCATTACAGCGGACTCTAAGAAGTTTTTAATGGTAGGTGTTCAATGAGCTCTGCTTCCTGTGGTGTGGTCCACCTAAACTTTACATCTGCTTCATTTTTGATACTTCGTCCTAAAATAATATGAAGAAACATATGGACGGCATGGATATACAACGAATACATCCAGGTGAGCCCTAGGGTCACATTGCTGGTTCCGGGTCCTCACCCAAGTCGCGCCCTGCGGGTTTCACCTGCTATCCACCAATGCAGAGGTGACACGTATCCGTCCGTCTCCAGCTGCGTCCTGGTGGGGGTAGTACCCGATCCGAGCCCTTACATACCCCAACCCCCCTTTTATCATCTTTTGTTTCTTCTCCGGCCATCGTCAAGCAATCCAGCAAACCCTAACCCCCGATCTCATTGCTGTTGCAGCACCCGTTCGGCAGACACCCGATCTAAAACCGACACCCCATTCCTACTGAAACCCACCACCGCAACCCTTTATTGTCGCCGCGTACGCAGCACCTGCCACGACCCACCACCTTCGTCGCTGCAGTACACGAAGCGTCTACTGCTGCAACCCACCTCCATCGATCTTAGGCCCTGATCCCAGCCCCGATTCTAGCCCCCATACAATCCTGCACCAACCCCCTTCCCCGATCCATCCCCCATACGACCCAACCACATACCGCCTGCCCTGATCCACAACCCGCCGGAAACGATGCCCGGACCCATTTCCAGGATCTGAAGGAGAACGACCCCCTCCAATCTCTTGACTTTTTCTTCTTACATTATTTCCAGGATCTGAAATTACGATTTCTGAAATACATCTATAGATTCAAGGAGTTTCTGTGTAGCGGAGCTCTTGGCAGCTTTCATGAATGATCTGCAGCATCTATTTGCGGTTCTTTGAAGGAAATGCTTGTAGATTTCATCTCTTGTTACTTCTTTTAAAGGTATGTTCCTCTGTTCTTCCTTTTTCTTACAATGCAATTTCTTTGGTCTCAGTTTCAGCTCCATAATCTCTGATTTTTTATGGTTTTGTTTCATCTCTTTTTTCTTCTGAAATGAAGGTTGTGGAGCTTCTTTTACTTGTCATGGTTGAAACGAGCAGATCTGAAATTCTGTTTTGAATATGTTGAGATTAGAGCTTGGATTTTTTTAGATTCATGGTTTTGAGGATTGTATGTGCTCCTTTTTGGTGAATGATATAGTTTGAAGGGTTTCATGGACAGTGGGCCCCACCTTGTGCAAGGAGAGTTGGAACTAGTCTCACCATCCATTTTGTAGGCCCTTGATTGGATAACTTTAATTGTCTGATGAGGTGATTGTTGGGCCTAGTTTGCTAGTCAAATGGGTTACATCCGTACACTAGGAATGGATGGTTAAAAGTAAATTAGCCAAAAAGTTTATATTCATTATAAAACCCAAATGGTTGAGAATTTTCCAATGCCATTGATCTTGCTGTTAGTGTTGATGTTCTCTGTCTACAGCATCCTGAACATATTAAACACTTGATTTTGGTGGGTCCTGCTGGATTTTCATAAGAGTTAGATGGTTAGTCAGAGTGGCTGACAAATTCTAGAGCAAGCTGCAAAGGTATTATCTTAAATCATCTCTAGGAGTCTAACTTCACTTAGGTAGAGTATTTAATATATTCAGATGAAGGGACTGCAAGGGAAATCAGAGAAGCATTAAATCTCTTTCAATATTTGTCTTGTTGTTCTATGCGATTAATTGCTTCCACTTTCTGTAAAACATGAGGTTCTGATGGATGATAAATGACAGTGATTAAGCAATAGTTGTCTGAATCTAACAAAGATGAAATGATCTACAATCAAGGTTAGTGGTATGTTTGCTCCTGCCAATCACGATGATGAGGCCACCTTTTCTCATTGCTTATATATATATTACACATGTCACATGTTAACACATGGATTCATGGTAACCCATTGTTGTTTATTCATGGCTGCATCTACCTTTTGCATGACTTTGATGTCATATCTAAAGAGAAGAAACTAATTGCCAAAAAAGAAGAAGAAAAAAGAGTTAATTTCCCAGATTTGAGGCTTCAGTAGATGAACTGGAGGACATAACTGACAACTTTGGGCAGAAGGCTTTAATTGGAGAAGGTTTATATGGAAGAGTGTATCGTGGTGACCTTAAAAGGGGGCAAGTTGCAACCATCAAAAAGTTAGATTGTAGGATGTGCATTTCTAATATATTCACTGCAAGTTGCAGGTATTTATATGTGTTTTGTTTCTTGTAGAACTATTTTTGTTTTTCCATTTTAGTTGTTCATGTGGGTTTTCTTGTATTTTTTTTAATTATATTTTTATTTTGTTGGGATGAGAAAGATAAAGAAAATGGTATCTAGCACAGGCTCTTTGCCTTCGACTTTTGGAGGTAGAGTTTACTAAAATTTGTTTCTCTAGTGATTTTTCATTGATGACTTCATGTAGATGTATCTCAGCTGTTGTGCATTTCATTTTTGACATTTCAGAAATTCTAGAACTTTTCTATTTGAGAAATACTTTGATAGTCTGCCATTGCGATGGGTGATACCGTGATACACAGTTACTTAGAAATTACTGAGAAACTACACTCATGGCATACAGGTAATTTGAACCAAACTGTCCAAATTATAGGTACTGTTTTAGATGTATCATGAACTAAAAGTTAATTCTATCAGGTTGTCTGAATATTAGATTGATAAGCATTTATTGGAGACTTAAATGAAAATATCCATGGTCTTATGTCAGAATTTATGTATCCATGAATGGGAGGTTAGGATTGTTCAACCAATTTGGATTTTGGAGTGAGCACCTTTTCTTTAGTTAGCACTATGGAAAGATTGATCTCTGAGTTGGGTTGTAACATATGTGATCTTGCTTTCTGAAATTGAGTTTGCAAGAACCAGCATTCCTCTGCTGTGGCTTTGCTGCAAGTGATCTTTACTTTTGATACATCATTGGTTTTTGTTCAATCAGGTCTTGTTGGTGAAAGTTTTGATGTACTCTGTCATTGCTTTGATGTTCCTTTTTTCTTCTGTCATGCTTCTCTATATTTCATGTTTTTCTTCTATCTCTGCTGTTGAATGGAAACTATCTTGCTACTAGTACTAGCGAGTATTTCTGCATTTATAAGACCGCTCACTAAGCAATTTTTGTAGGTACTCAAAGGTGTCATTAAGTGTCGATGGAATGAATTGCCTGTTGAATAAAAAAATGGTATTAAAAATTACATATAGGATATTATTGTACAGGTATATATACAATCTTGACTAATAGTAATATTGCCACCAGCATATAAACATTTTGGGTATTTATGCATAAAAAAAGGAAAGAAAAAGCAATATAGCCACTTCAATTAGTTGTAATTTCTGTTTTTCTTTTTTTTCTTTTTTTTTTAATTTGCTCTTCGTATACTGTTGCAAGTTATGATTGTTATTGATATTTCTCTCATATTGCTAGCTTTCAAGTAATGAAGTCTTTTTTCGGCAGGAAAGGCTTTATGTCAATAAACTTAATATTATATTAGTTCAGGTAAAAACCAAAATGGTTTTAGTTGTAATTTCTGCCCCTTGCTATTTTGTGGTAAATGAACATCTCGACTTGCTTTCTTCACTGTTACATCCTCCTGTTGGCACTTGCCAAATCATGGTAACATTTTCTTAGCTTAGTCCATTGTTCAACCAATTTGACCATCAATAAGAAACTTATGAAATCTTTATATTGACTCTGTGACTTGGCCTGACTAGGCCGAGTAACCATTCAACTCAAGAGTCAGGTTTGAACAAGTCGGTCCAAGTTGTTGAGTGATAAAACCTTGGTTTGGAGCTATTGAATGATATTGTGTTGCTTGTTTTGTAGTGTGCAAGTCAAGGGTTTGCATTGGGGTTGGCGGTCATTGTTGGCACAATTCCAAGCATCAAAGTGGACTTCGATGAAACCGATATTTGATTTACTAGAGGTTTCATCATCAACGAAGGGTCAGTTTTCAGAAGTTTTTTATGCCATCAATTATATTTTGTTAAGCATATTGTTATTCTCTCTGTGTGATAACTTTGGCTCCCAACTCCTTTCTCAAGCACTCTTATCTCAACTTTGCTTACACAGAATATTTCCATCTCATGTCTGAAATGTGTTTCACATGACATCTGTTTGATGAAATGCGGGTTTGACTACATGTGAAATCATGCCTAACACCTCTAACATCATGTGGTGTGGCCCATTAATGTGAACTGAAGTTGGCATCCAATCTATGAATGATTCTGTTAAAATATCTATTTTCATGTAGGATTTTCCATATCCTTCATTCCTTGGTTGGGAAAAGTCATTTTTCTGGTAGTGATTATAAGTGGATCATTGACGCTTTAGTGTTTAATTTTCTGATTTAGTTTAAAAAGTAGATAATTTTATATTCCTAAAATACATCCTTTAATACAATTCCGAATTTAGCCCATCCTAGTTACATATTTTAGAATTATGACGACAATCCCTGAGGACGATCTCGGTCTCACGATCGAATTATTACTGTATCACAGCCTTGCACTTGAGGCGAGCGAACACCAAACAACTGTAATTTGGGATATTCATTGTTGGCTAGTTCTCTACATTGCATAGTAAATCGGCCAACGTGTTCAATAGTGGATTGTCTAGTATCACCGGAAAATAATGCAAAATCAGGTCGATAATTTCTTGTTAATGAGTGTTGTCGGTTGATCCATTTCGGGTATGGTTTATGATACACTGGTATGGCATGTCAGCCGAGTACTTGTCCTTCCACTTCTTTGGACAAGTTGTA
Source organism: Liriodendron chinense (assembly GCA_003013855.2). Classification (NCBI taxonomy): domain Eukaryota; kingdom Viridiplantae; phylum Streptophyta; class Magnoliopsida; order Magnoliales; family Magnoliaceae; genus Liriodendron; species Liriodendron chinense. The sequence goes on from PVNU02000893.1 coordinate 67,532, forward strand.
CTATTTGATCACGATCGATGTGATATGGTTCAACCCTTGGTGGGTGATTAGGACCGACACGTGGTGGTCCTTCTTGGAAAAGTGGATTCTGAGGGAACTGTTGAAAAGGTGGTGTTACCGGTGTTGTACGAACTTCCAGTACAAAGTTCCTTCCTTCCATATTCGGTTGCCTGATTTCATTGGAGTATTATTATTATATCTTACCGGGACTTGTGTCCCTCTTGGAATCATTGACGGTGGTTGGGCAATAGAGCTCCCCTCATTATGTGGTATAGGCACAGATGTCCGTTCAGTTACCACATTCAATACAGTTGCATGGCTTCAGACTGTTGAACCATACATCTATTAACACTCTCATTTTGTAAATGAAGATGCTCAGCTTAAGCTTGCATTAGTTCTGCCTGAGCCCTTCCTTGTTCCTGCTCATTCACTAACATTTTTCGTAGATCGGCCATTATACCTTCCAAAGAAGTGGCTGATAATTGGGTAGCCAATGGCTGATCAACGAGAGGATGTGGTGGGCTTATATTCAAGCTCAACTCAGGAGTCGAATGAACCAAAACATCCACCAAAAGAGTTGGCGTTGTAGGCTCAATACTAGTAGGTCGCCTCACCATGCCATGTCCAATTATTAGTTTAATAATAGAACGTGTCCCATCGGGCGTGCCAAAAATGTTGCTCATTGTTTTTCGGCCACGAGTGTGATATGTGCGGGTGTGTTAGGAACTGATTTGTACGGCTCTATTCCAACCGAACAACGATGACCCCGAGCACCAGAATAGGCAGATACCCCTGCAATCGGCTGTATGTGACGAAAATCTGTGAAGATCAATCACCTATTTAGCCACTCGCTCAGTTGTTTAAATGAGATCAAGCGATATTTGGAAGGTGGGGTTCGTCCTCCAAAGATGGGTTACACTTTTTCCTTCTATGAAAAAAAGACTTTTAATATAAAACTGGATAATGCAAATTGTTAGAACTGGAAAATGTACCGCGATGGCATTTTCCGAAATGTGATGTTTTGTTGCTATGGGGTTCTGAATAATAGAAACATTCGTAGACAATCACAAGCATTCACAAAAGTACACAAGAGAAGAGATATCGCAAGGCGAATTTTATTCCAGAGATCCTGAGATCTTGTACATTCCAGGCCGTGATCTGGCACGAGCCCTTAATTACATCGAATGATCGATGACCCTTGATTAAAAGGCAAAAGACTAGTCAGCGGGGACTATGGTCTCAGAGTTCATGGTCGTGGAGACCTGTGTTTGTGTGGTCGCGGAGACCTGTATTTGTATGGTCACGGAGACCTGTATTTGTATGGTCGCGGAGACCTATATTTGTTGTGTTCTGTTATGGACTGATCCATCTTTGTACGAGTCAGATGTCTATGTCCCATGTTTTGACCGGAGATCCGGGCCTGAGAACTGTCAGGGTTTATGGCCGGGAAGGAACTC